>PVHP010001392.1:90397-107741 GCA_004024765.1 Zapus hudsonius | reverse complement strand
TATATTCACTATGTAGTCTCAGGCTGGCCTGGAACTCAGCAATCCTCCTACCTCTGCTCCCCAGTGCTAGGATTAAAGGTGTGTGCCAATATGCCTGGCAAAAATAAATATAATACTTAGTCAAATAAATAATAAGTATCATAATCTTTTGCCTCATTTATTTTTCTCCTGAACACTATGGGATTTACAGAAGTTTGTTTTATGGTGCTTTTTTTTTTTCTGCTTTCCCAAAGCCCTAGGTAAATAGCCTCAAGCAAAATTATAAATAATAGTCAGGTGTGGAGGCACAGACTTTAATTCCCAGCACTCTGTGAGGCAGAGGTAGGAAGATTGACATGAGTTTGAGGCCACCCTGAGACTACATAGTGAATTCCAGGTCAGTTTGGGCTAGAGTGAGACCCTACAAAGAAAGAAAGAAAGAAAGAGAGAAAGAAAGAGAGAGAAAAATAAAGAAGAAAGGAAGGAAGGAAAGAAAGAAAGAGGGAGGGAAGGAGGAAGAAAGGAAGGAGAAAGAAGGAAGAAAGAAAAAGAAAGAGCAAGAAAGAAAGAGAAGAGAGAAGAAAATACTGGATTTTAAGAGCACAAAAGAAAAAAAAAATTTTTTTTGAGGTAGGGTTTCACTCTGGCCCAGGCTGACCTGGAATTCACTATGGAGTCTCAGGCTGGCCTCAAACTCACGGCGATCCTCCTACCTCTGCCTCCCAAGTGCTGGGATTAAAGGCATGCGCTTCCATGCCCAGCAACAGAAAATATTTTGAAGAATTATAGGCAATTACTTTCTTCTGAATCTATAAACACTTAACAAATGCAAATGCAAACTTAGGAGTCATAATAGCTTAATTGAAGAGAACATTGTAAAGATATGGTGAATGAGTTCATGGCATATGAAAGGGCTCTGGATTCTTTTCAGTAGTACCATTAGTATAAATGCAGGGTTCTATTTCATACTGAATATAGATTATATGTATGATATATTCTTTAATGGCCACTGTATGAAAACACAACTAAGACTCAGAGAGCTGTGGAGGCTGAGAAGTCAAAGATTTAGTCTGTCATTACTCATCTTGTATGTCCATTGATCCCCGACCATATTTAACTACAGTACTAGGAAGTTGTAAAGATAATTGATGTAAGATTTATTACCTGTTTGAGGTCATTGACTGGATACTTCCACATAGGAAATACAGCACTGTGTAATTACCACCACCCTTTCATTACAGAATGAGTGTGGATCAACAAGCCAACTTTGGACATTCCTCATTAGGCATCTCCATTTCAGCTGTCAGCTGAAAAGTCAGGTCTGCATTAAGTTAGCATATCTTCCAGCAATAACATCCTTCTTTGCATCTTAAGTTTTTTAAAAGGTCTGCTTTCATTTGCATTTCAAGTCTGTTTAAGAAGGGCGAGTTGGCATAAGGCGATAAAATCATCAACAAAGCTTTAATAAACAGTGCGAGGGAGGATGTGTGTGAAACAGCCAGGGAAACAAGTAGAGAGACAGCTCTGAAGCAAAGGAGTGTGTTCTGGAAGACACACGGTCCTTCTGTGTGGGGGTCAGCTTCCTAGTCTAGACCCAGGCTCTGGAAGCTGTTTTTGTTTGGTGGGCTGGAAACTACCAAGGTGATTGCGTTTCTACAGATAGATGCATAAGAATCAGCCATGCAGTACTCTGCAAAATCAAACAATAGGTAGGGCTGGAGAGATGGCTCAGCTGTTAAGGCACTTGCCTCCAGTGCCTAAGGCCCTGGGTTCAATTCCCCAGTACC
Source organism: Zapus hudsonius (assembly GCA_004024765.1). Classification (NCBI taxonomy): domain Eukaryota; kingdom Metazoa; phylum Chordata; class Mammalia; order Rodentia; family Dipodidae; genus Zapus; species Zapus hudsonius. The sequence continues at coordinate 105,975 of PVHP010001392.1, read as the reverse complement.
CTATGCTAGACCCACAAGGTGGTGGGCCCTGGTGTGCTCTCTCTCTCTCTCTCTCTCTCTCTGTATCTCTGCTTGAAAATGAATAAATAAAATAAAATAAATCAAACAATAGTTCTTCCTCCAGAAGTGACTTTACTAGAGAAGGAGGCTGAGAGGAGGACGGTGAGGATGACCTTCACTCTTCGGGAGAGGTGTCTGATAGCCCCTCTCTGATGAAAAGCATGGCTAGTATTTCTTTAGGATGAGTATAATTTATCCCAGCCATATAGTTTAGAAAGAAAGAAGGGGGCCGGAGATATGGCTCAATGGTTAAGGTGCTTGTAAAGCAGAAGGACCTGACTGAGTTCAGTTCTTCAGCACACAGATTTACAAAGTGGCACACGGCTCTGGAGTTTGCAGTGGCTGGAGGACCTGGTGCACCCATTCTCTCTCTCTCTCTCTCTCTCTCTCTTTCTCATTCTCTCAAATAAAGAAAGAAATAAATTTTTTTTTAAAAAAATGAAATAAGGGCTGGAGAGATGTCTCAGTGGTTAAAGGCACCTGACAGCCTGGGTTCATTTCCCAGTAACTACACTGGGCCAGAAGCGCATAGTGGCACATGGCTCTGGTGTTCTTTGCAGCAGGAGGAGGCCCTGGTGCATCCATACTCTCTCCTTTCTCTGTCTTTTAAATAAACAAATAATAATATTTTTTTTAAAAAAAGGAAAAAGAAAAGAAGGAAAGAAAATGAAGAGTAGAGAATCATTATCTTGGGCTAAAAACTTTCCAGAGTTTTCTCCATTTAAGAATCTTGGCTGGGCTGGGTGTGGTGGCGCACGCCCAGCACTCGGGAGGCAGAGGTAGGAGGATTGCCGTGAGTTCAAGGCCACCCTGAGACTACAGATTGAATTCCAGGTCAGCCTGGGCTAGAGTGAGACCCTACTTCAAAAAACCAAAAAAAAAAAAAAAAAAACAAAGAATCTTGGCTGGGCGTGGTGGCACATGCCTTCAGTCCTAGTACTCCACTCCAGAGGCCAAGGTAGGAGGATCTCTGTCAGTTTGAGGCCACCCTGAGACTACATAGTGAATTCCAGGTCAGCCTGGGCTAGTGAGACCCTACCTTGAAAAACCAAAACAAAAAAACAAAACGAGAATCATCTTGGACACTTAGTTAAAGTGGTGTTTGGGATCTCCCCTACAGGTGCATGAAGTCCAGGTGGTCCCTGTGCACTGACACAACTAGCATGTTAAGACAAGGCTGCTCCAGACTCATCACCTGGGAAATAAGTTCGTTATGGCCGTGGAGACTCCATTGCTGCTGCTGAGTGTTCCAAGAAAGGTACCACCCTCCAGCAGACGGAGCATGTCTGCCTTGTGGAATATGCCCAGAACAGCCTCAATGGGGGCAGTAAAGGCCATCCAGAGAAAACAAAACTGTCTGTTAGCTGGTCACACTCTCAATCACTGTATTTCAACCAGACAGATCCACCTGAGGATCTTTGTACTGTCTTTTCTAGCCAAATTAAGTTACTCCCTAACCACCCCTGTTCTGTCCACTACTGTGGACAAGCTCAGCAGGCAGACAGATCCCTGGCTTCCTCTTCTGGTTAGTACAGTGTGGAGCCCCGGCCTCTGCCAGGCCTGAAATCAACCTCTGCTTCCCTCCCAATAGCTTCTCAGGGCTTTCCTGCACCTCTCTCTGGCCTGTTCCCACGGTTGCCATGACTTGTCATTCCTTACAAGTGAATCAAAGTGCAGAGGTTGCTGGTTTGTGGATTCTGAAGTGAGGAAGGGTGAAAGAATCTTCATAGCATCTTACCCTCTGAATGAAAGAGCAAATAGAAAATGAGGCCATTGCTAAAACAATCTTCCCCTTGACCACATCTCCTAAACTTTACCATGCTCCCCCCTGTCCTGGAGTTACATTCCTTACGACTCCCTCCTATTGCCCCAACTCCAGAAAAAGCGGCCAGCTCCCAAGGAGATAGATCTGAGTTTGGGGAGAACACCTCCCAACTCCACTCAAGTGTGTATCCTACCTCCACCCCCACACACTACATTTGTTTCTATGTTACTATGAGTCATTGCCCCTAGGCTTCCCAACTCCACCCATTGCTCCCTAACCCGTCTATATCTTCTGAAATCCCTACTTTATGACGACAAACTCTCAAGAAAGACAAATGCTGTGTGATCTCAGTCACATGTGGAATCTAAAAACATCAACCTTGTACATTGTGTTCATGCTCTGGACCGAAGACTTCAGGAAAAGCTCATCTGTATCACTGAGCCGGACCTCCATCCAGCCTCAAGTGGCCTCCATGGATGTCACCATCAAGTCTCTCAGGTTAGCTGCTTCCATTATTTCTGAAAGCTCCCATTCGGGGGGGGGGGGGATGATGGCTCAGCAGTTAAAGGCACTTGCTTGCAAAGCCTGCAGGCCAGGATTCCATTCCACAGTACCTACATCAAGCAAGATGCACAAATTGGTGCATGGGTCTGGTGTTCATTTGCAGTGGCAAGAGGCCCTGGCACATCCATACACACACACACACACATGCAAATCAATGAATAAAAATTTAAATTGACATTATCTTGGATTATCCAAGCAGACTCAATTAATCACATGAGCCCTTCAAAGCCAAGAACATTCTCTAGCTGAGGCAGAGATGTGCCTGAAGACAGCAAGATTCCAAGTAAAAGGAGGACTCAACATGTTGCAGCTGGATCTGGACCAGATGCTTGGAAAGGCTAAGTAAACCCCCCTCCCCCAGTAGGCATAGGGACCTCAGTTCTGCAACTGGACAGATTACATTCTTCTTCTTTTTTAATATTCACTTATTTATTAGAGAGAGGAGACAGAGAGAAAATGGATGCCCCAGAGCTCTTGCTCTGCAAATGAGCTCCAGAGGCATGTGCCACTTTGTACATCTGGCTTTACATGGGGACTGGGGAATTGAGCCTGTGATGTCAGGCTTCACAAACAAGTACCTTTACCTGTGGAGCCATCTCTCTAGCCTGGAACTACATTCTTCTAACAACTGGTTCCAAGTCTGGAACCTTCCCAGGTCCTCCTGATGATCTGATTTGGGCTGTGTGAAACCTTTGAGAAACCAACCAAGAATTCTCTAGGAATTCTGGCCTGCAGATAATACATGCTGGTAGGATTATGAGCATTTCTTACAGCCGATATCTCCTAACTAAAAGAAGCATGGCTGCATTGAAAGAGATTTTCCGTTCTTCAAGCAGCCTGTAAACACAGCTGTGCCATGAACCTGCCTTTCTTTTCCCCTTTGGACTGGAGGAGCAGTTCCTTCTTACTTCTTGACACTTGATTACTGACCGTTCTTTCCATGATCTCATCAGTTCATCAACCCCTCATCAGTTCATCAACCCCTAACATCCAATCATGGGCGAGGCACTCGCCCATGCCCCTAAGTCCTGCTTTCTCTGGAGCTCCATTTACACGGTCATTTACACAGCTGTCTTCATTTTATCACACCCTCTGCTCTCACCAGGATGACAGGGAGGCTCATAGTATGAAGCCATATTGTAAATATTATTAAAATATTTGTTTCACGTTTATTCTGAGAATGGGAAGAAACAGATTTTTGTTTTGTTTTGTTTTGTTCTTTGAGGTAGGGTCTCACACTGGGCCAGGCTGGCCTGGAATTCACTATGTTGTCTCAGGGTGGCCTTGAACTAACGGTGATCCTTCTACCTCTACATCCCTAATTCTGGGATTAAAGGCATGAGCCACCATGCTCGGCAAGTAAGAGATATTTTACTTTTGTTAGTAAAAATGTTCACTAAGACAGAGATTAATTTATTAACTTAAATTGAAAAACAAAAAAAAAAAAAAACAAAACAAAACAAAGCAAACAAAAAAACCCAACCCACAATTGAGAAAAAAAGGGGCAAAATATTCCATTCCAATATTCTTTTTCTCAATTTTGTTTTACTAGCTTCAAAAACCAATAGCTTCATATATATTTGTGTGTGTGTGTGTGTGTGTGTGTAAATATAAGAGCTTAAAGATAATGAACTCCAATTTTCCTATTTTTATTTATTTATTTATTTATTTATTTATTTTTATTGTCCATAATGAATTACAATATTTAGTGGGCAAACAATGAGTTGTTATCCCCAATTCCCCGCTGCCCTCCCCTCCCCAATCCGCTGGATAACCTCCTAAAATGTGTAGCCCAGGCTGGCCTCGAACTCATGATCCTCCTGCCTCCGCCTCTTCAGCAATATCCTACCGGTGTGTGCCACCACAGCCGGCCAATTCTCCCATTTTTAAGTGCACCTATCGCTGTTTTTTTTGTATTTGCTGAATTATGTAACTATATTAGTTAGTTAGCTCGTATAGAGAAACACCACAGACAGAGTGCCTTATTCATCTGAAATCTATTTTTCCCACAAATCTGGAGCCAGCAGTCCAAGCCTGATGGTCATCTGGCTGGTTTCTCCTCAGGCCTCTCTGTTCAACATGTACTTGTTCATCTTCTGGCGGTGCCCTCTTGCCATCTTTCCTCTGTTATCTCTCTCTATGTCTCAGTTTACTTATAAGAATACCACCCGACTGAATTAAGGCCCATCCTAACAGCCCCATCATTTAACTTAATCTCCTCTAGAAAGGCCCAATCTCCAAATATACATGGTCCCTTCTTTATTAGGTCCTGCTGACCTTTTCTTATTTTTTGACTTTACAATAGTTCCACAGCAATCTGCATTAAACAGAAAGTATACTTCCTAAATTTGGGTCATTTCCTGGGCTAACAGTCTGTGGTATGTCTTTGTATATGACTCCAGGTAGCAACAGTGAGATACAGCTCCCTACAGCCACAATTATAAAGATGACCAAGCAATACTCTACAGGGTTCTGTGCTGCTAAGCCACGTGCAGTCTACTAAATGCATTTTCAGATGAGATTGGACGTGTTCAGGGTGTTATGGCCATAGACTAAATGCATTTTCAGTTCATGATATTACCACTCATGACGGATTTATCAGACATAAACTGAGAAGCATCTGAACAATTCTGATGTATGGGGGAGGGCAGGGCTTCAAAATATGAATTGTGAAGGGTGTACAATTCAGCCTGTAACAGTGACCAGAGCAGCCTACAAACATAGTAGCATTAGGTTGGCACTTCCCCAGCCCCTCCCCTTTGTGGCGCCTTTGCTTTCTCATCTTTCAGGCCGTTTCTGCCTTGGTGTTCTAGATCCCATCTCCTCCTGGTTTCTCATGCACCTCAAGTGTTGATTTCTCTCCTTGTCTTCTCCTTTTTTGATTCCTTCCTGTTGTAGTCAGCCATACACAGCTGGGATGAACCTCCAAACCAAGAACACTTATGGGAGGAAGGGATTTATTGAAATTATAGATCCAGGGGACATTGCATAATGATGAAAGAGGCTGGCTCCCTTTCACAGGTCCAAACAGAGAGAGAGAAGCCATCACCAACACCACATGCACACACACCCCAGCGAACAGGCTGGGGGATAGATTTCTTTGCCCTTTATATAGCCTTCGGTCAGGGTCTTGCAACCCTTTCCCAGACTTGTTGACTTCATGAGTCTCTGGAATTTCCTTCCTATAATGCCCTCCCAGGAAGGGATGTTTGTTTCTAGCTAACATGACTTCCTGAATCCCCTGAACCTCCTTTCTCTCTTCAATTCGGAGGAAATCTGCTACACAACACTCAAGATTACTGTGGATTGCTAACAGGTCAAGTTGACAACAAAACTTATCCATCACATGTCCTATCATCATTCCCTCATTTTAGAACATTTTCATCATTTTAGAAATCCTATTCTAGGGCTGGAGATATGGCTCAGCGGTTAAGGCACTTGTCTCCAGTGCCTAAGGCCCCCAGTTCAATTCCCCAGTACCCACATAGGCCAGATCCACAAGGTGGTGGCCTTGGTGCTCTCTCTCTCTCTCTCTCTCTCTCTCTCTCTCTCTCTCTCTCTCTTTCTCTCTCTCATCATCTATCTCCTATATCTCTCTGCTTGAAAATGAATAAATAAAATATTGAAAAAAAAGAAATCCTATTCTCATTAGGAATCACTCCTCATTTCTCACCTGCCCAATTTGTATAAATTTCTCTTAGGGATGTATCAGCACCCCTGATTGATCAGCACTAGGAAACCATTTCTCTAGCCCCTTTTAGTCCCTCTTCATCAGGATGCCACCCCATGGCACCCTAGCCAAGACCTCCATCTCCTCAAACCCATGTGACATTTTCCTCTCTTTCATTTCACTTGCTGTCTCAGGGGCATCCTTCTCAAAGAGAAGCTACTCCTGGTTTACCTGATGCCATGATCTGATTTTCTTCCCTCTGGAGATGGGTATTTTCAGTCTCATCTGCACGGACTCCTCCTGCCTCACCTGTATACAATGTTGAGCTCTGTTGGACTTCTCTCTCTGGACTCTCTTCTGCCATCTTGTTATTTAAAAAAAATATATTTTATTGCTGGGTGTGGTGGCGCACGCCTTTAATCACAGCACTCGGGAGGCAGAGGTAGGAGGATCACCCTGAGCTCAAGGCCACCTTGAGACTACACAGTGAATTCCAGGTCAGCCTGGGCTAGAGTGAGATCCTACCTCGAAAAACCAAAAAAAATTTTTTTAAATTTATTTACGAGAGAGAGAGAGAGAGAGAGAGAGAGAGAGAGAGAGAGAGAGAGAGAACGAACCAGGGCCTCCTGCCACTGCAAACAAACTCCAGATGCCTGTGTCACTCTGTGCATCCGGCTTTATGTGGGTACTCAAGGATTCAACCTGAACCTTTAGGCTTTGCAATCAAGTGCTAGATCTCCAGCCCCATCTCATTATTTTTATCCCATGGCTTCCACTGTCATTTTGAACTGACAAGTGTCAGATTTAGATCCTTTTCTGAGTTTTAAAGCAATATGACCAGCCTCTCATTTAGCATCTCCTTCTCCACACTTCGCGCTTCAAACACATCAGCTTTAAAATTTGCCATCATACTCCATTAACCTGCTGCTACTTCAACATTCCTTCCCTTGGCAAAGGGCACTAACATCCTGGTAAGTGCTCAAACATAAGTAGGAGTTATTTTGGCTCCATCACAACATCTGATTGATCTGCAATTTCTGTCCATTACCTTCCAAATCCACTTGGCTTCCTCCACTGCCATCATGGCTCTCTTAAACCAGACCCTTCATCCTGTACATGAACAGGGGCACAGCTATGTGTTACTCTCACTCCACTGTCCCCATTCTCCCCAGGCAAGAAGTGACATGTATGACAACGTAAATATATATGGCACATGGCCCTTTCATTTACCCCAAACACTTTATATGTAACAATTCTATTCATAGCATAATAAATAATAATAATAAAGGAGGTAGACCAAATGTTTTTGTTAACAGAAAATGCAACACGAATGTATTAAAGCAATTTCAAAGTTAGAACTAAAAGACTCAGGGGCTGGAGAGATGGCTCAGCGGTTAAGGCACTTGCCTCCAGTGCCTAAGGCCCCAGGTTCAATTCCCCAGGACCCACATATGCCAGACCCACAAGGTGGTGGCCCTGGTGCGCTCTCTCTCTCTCTCTCTATCTCTCTCTCTGTTTGAAAATGAATAAATAAAATATTTAAAAAAAAAAATAAAAAAAAATAAAATAAAAAAAAAAAGACTCAGTTCATGCATGCACATGAATGCTCACATATACTCTGGCCTAGCCCAAAGCCACTCGTGTAATCCTAAGGACAGAATACATGACATAGAGCTAAAATACTAAAAGTAGGACTAAGATGCTTACAATGATATTATTATTATTATTTTTTTTTTTTTTGGTTTTTTGAGGTAGGGTCTCATTCTAGCCCAGGCTGACCTGGAATTCACTCTGTAGTCTCAGGGTGGCCTTGAACTCACAGTGATCCTCCTACCTCTGCCTCCCAAGTGCTGGGATTAAAGGCATGCGCCACCATGCCCAGCTCCAATGATATTATTTTTGAAAAAATATTTTATTTGAAGGAGGGAGAGAGAGAGAGAGAGAGAGAGAGAGAGAGAGAGAGAGAGAGAGAGAGAGAGAGAGAATGAATATGAGTACATTAGGGCCTCCAGCCATTGCAAATGAACTCTAGATGCATGCACCACTTTGTGCATCTGGCTTTACACGGGTACTGGGGTATTGAACCCAGGTTGTTAGGCATTGCAGACAAGCACCTTAACCACTGAGTCATCTCTCCAGCCCAGATTATATTCTTTTATTATTATTATTTTTCTTGAGGTAGGATCTCACTCTATCCCAGACTGATCTTGAACTCACTCTAGCACAGACTGGTCTCAAACTCATGAGGATCCTTCTACTTAAGTGCTGGGATTATAGCTGTGAGCCACCATGCCCTGATATAATGGTTATATTATTTTCCTTATTTTATATGTGCTCTGTCATATGGTATTCAGATATTTTCGATAATTTAAAATAAGCCTGCTTTTGGATTGGGGTGATTGCAAAGCATTAAGTGAGCTTCCTGAGTCAGCATGAGGGCCTGAGGGGCCTGAGACTCCCAAATTTAAAATCTCTAGGTCTTACATCAGTCACTTGGTGTGGCCATGCATACCTGTAAGGGCAGTTCCAGAGGGGAGCAGAGACGCGAGAATCAATGGAGTCCCACAAGCCCTGGCAACAGTAAAAAGAAACTCTGGCTCAAAACAAGACCAGGCAGAAGAGTGATGGAGCTGGACACCCAATTTTCCACTCTGGCCATCCCAGATGAGTGTCCCTTGCCACAGACAAGCATATAGGACTGCAAGGACACATACACGTGCACATATCACACACACACACACACCACACTCCATTCATTACACATACCCTCCCCCCATACACAAAACGAACAAAAATAGGCATGCTTTTAAAACTATAAAAGAGACCCGGTATAGTGGTGCATGCCTTTAAGCCCAGCACTCAGGCAGAGGTAGGAGGTAGGAGGATCACTGTGATATCAAGACCAGGTTGGACTACAGGTCAGCCTGGGCCAGAGTGATACCCCACCTCAATTTAAAAAAACAAACAAACAAAGAAAGAAAGAAAACCCAACTATAGCCAGGAGTGGTGGCACACGCCTTTAATCCCAGCACTCGGGAGGCAGAGGTAGGAGGAGTTCAAGGCCACCCTGAGACTACAAAGTGAATTCCAGGTCAGCCTGGGCTAGAGTGAGACCCTACTTCGAAAAACCAAAAAAAAAAAAAAAAAAAAAAAACTATAAATGATAGTTGCTGATCAAAAGAGTTATAGCAGATGTAGTTTGATGAATGATGTTCAAAAGTGTGAGCTTTGGAGCCAAAGGATTTGCTTGATCTTCTAGAAATGTCACTTAGCTCAGTGTGATTTCAGGTAACTGACAATCTTATTTATTTTTAACTTTCTTATAACTAGTAGAAGACATTATGGCAGCTGCAGATATGGCTCAGCAGTTAAAGCACTTGCCTGCAAAGCCTGCTGGCCCATGTTCAATTCCCCAGTAAAGCCAGATACACACACAAAAAGTGGTACAAGGGTCTGGCATTCATTTGCAGTGGCAAGAAATCCTGGTGCATGTGCACACAAACATGTAAACAAATTAATAAAATGTTTTTACAAAGACATTATGGGGCTGGATGGCTCAGCATTTAAGGCAGTTACCTGCAAAGCCTAATGACCTGGGTTCAATTCTCCAGTACCCACAGAAAGCCAGATGCACAAAGTAGTGCTTGCATCTGGAGTTCATTTGCAGTGGCTGGAAGCCCTAGCTTGCCTATTCTCTGTCTGCTCTTTTCTTTCTCTCTTTCTAAAAATGAATAAAATATTTTAATTTTAATTTTATTTATTTATTTACTTATTTATTTACTTATTTATTTATTGGTTGTTCGAGGTAGGGTCTCACTCTAGCCCAGGCTGACCTGGAATTCACTATGTAGTCTCAGGGTGGCCTTGAACTCATGGTGATCCTCCTGCCTCTGCCTCCCAAGTGCTGGGATTAAAGGCGTGCACCACCACGCCCGGCTTGAATAAAATATTTTTAAAAATTAAAAAAAGACATTGAGAATACCTGTTTCAGAAGGTTGCTAGAAAGACCGAGAATACAGGTAAAGCAATCTGCATAGGCCTTTGTGAGTGTAAATCCTCCATAAATAATGGGTGTTTGGTCTTTGGATAGGCCTGGGACAGTATGAACACCTGATAGATAGCTGATGCACTAGAGTTTGTTGTTGTTTTTTTGCTACCAGACAGTAAGTTTCCTGTTGGCATTAACTCATTATAATACCACTTTCTATATTTATTTATTTGTAAGGGGAGAGAGAGAGAAGGAAGGAAGGAAGGAAGGAAGGAAGGAAGGAAGGAAGGAAGGAAGGAAGGAAAGAAGGAAAGAGGAAAATAATATGGGTGTGCCAGGTCCTCTAGTCAGTGCAAATGAACTACAGATGCATGCACTTCTTTGTGTATCTTGGGTACTGGGGAATTGAACCTGAGTCCTTAGGCTTTGCAGGCAAGTGCCTTAACTGCTATCTCTCCAGCCCCACTATCTACATTTTAATATTGTCCTAACTGTTTCTTTGAATTATAAAAGGGGCTGGAGAGATGGTTCAGTGGTTAAAGGCACTTGCTTGCAAAGCCTAATGGCTTGTGTTTGATTCCCTGTTATGTACATAAAGCCAAAAGCATAAAGTGGCACATACATCTGGAGTTTGTTTGCAGTGGAGGAGGCCCTTGGGATGCCCATTCTTTCTCTCTCTATCTCTCTCTCTCCCTCAAATAAAAAATAATGAATTAGAAAAGCAATACAAACCTTCATCTCACAGTGTGACATTAATTTATTTGTGACCAGCCTTTCTTTTTAGTGAGATTTATAGGTGACCAGCCTTCCATTTTAGTGAGATTTCATATGCAGTTGACTTGAAATTTTCTTGTCACTCTTCCCTAAATAATACAGTATAATAACTATTCATATAGCCTTTACATTGAATTAGATACTAGAACTACTTAAGGGATGATTTAAAGAAATGCTATGTTGTTTTAGATAAGGGACTTGAGCATACACCGAGTTTGGTGTCTAAAGGGAACCTGCCATAAATTACCCCAAGATACTAAGGGTGAATATTGTGTAGTTGAGTTATGGATATTTTCAGGGAGGGGCAATATATGTTATGTTAAAAAAAACAGTAAAGAAAAAGTAGATTGTGGGCTGGAGAGATGGCTCAGCAGTGGTGCTTGCCTACAAAGCCTAAGGTCCTGAGTTTGATTCCCCAGTGCTCACATAAAGCCAGATGCACTAGATGGCACATGAGTCTGGATTTCCTTTGCAGTGGCTAGAGGCCCTGGAGCCATTTTCTCTCTGTTTCTCTCCTTCTCTCTCTTTCTCTCTCATAAATAACAAATAAATAAAATATAAAACTAGTAGATGCCTCTTTTCTGCTTAAATTTTTCTTAAGGAGAGTTATGATTGTAAGTAAAAGTCTATGGAATTATTTCATTCTTTTTTTTTATATTTTATTTGAGAGAAAGAGGCAGACAGAGAGAGAATGGCCACATCTGGCTTTACTGGGGAATTGAACTCTGGTCCTTCTGCTTTACAGGCAAATGCCTTAACTGCTGAGCCGTCTCTCCAGCCTGAATTATTTCACTCTTGTTTTTCACTTATAACATAGCATCCATAACACAGAGTTTTTTTTTTCAATTGTCTTTGTTCCTTAACGTTTGCTCATTGTTTATCTGCTCAGTGATTATGTGCTCAATCCCAGGAAAATTACAAAGGACACCTTAATAAACATCCTTATTCAAAAATATTCCAAAACAACTTTCCCATTGCTGAGGCATGTTTAGAAGGTGCACATGGTGATCCTTCGACAATCAAAGGCATAAAGTGGAAATGAATAAAAATTTGCCGATTAAATGCATGAGCTTATTCAGTGCAGGAGGATAAGAGGAGATAAGTACTATGTATTTTTTCCTAATTTAATCAGTTTATCAAACCAAAGAAATATAAAACTTGATTTATAGTATGCCCTAGCTTAGAGAAAATAATTAATTTTATTTTTTATTTTTGTTTTTTCAAAGTAGGGTCTCTAGTCCAGGCTGACCTGGAATTCACTATGTAGTCTCAGGGTGGCCTTGAACTCATGGTGATCCTCCTACCTCTGCCTCCCAAGTGCTTTGATTAAAGGCGTGTGCCACTGCACCTGGTTTAGAGAAAATAATACAAACACATTAACCTATCAGCTCCCCTACCCCCTCTTGAGCCAGGCTGACTCTGAATTTGGGATGCTCCTATCTCAGCCTTCTGTGCCCTGGGTTTATAGGTGTGTGCTACCACTCCTGGTCCTACCAGGCCTTTCTATACAGAAAACTGACTTTTTTTTTTAAGTGGAAATTCAACTAGTTACTCAACAAAGGAAGTGCTTTGCTATTGAGCTAAATAGTTCTGTCCCCTTTCTTTTTAAAAAATATTTTATTTATTCATTTTCAAGCAGAGAGAGAGAGACAGAGAGAGCACACCGAGGCCACCACCTTGTGGGTCTGGCTTATGTGGGTCCTGGGGAATTGAACCCAGTGCCTTAGGCACTAGAGGCAAGTGCCTTAACCGCTGAGCCATCTCTCCAGCCCATATCCCCTTTCTTTCCCTTAGAGCCTCACCACCATTATCTTTAACATATGATAAATCATGCGTTCAATAAACTTTGATACTTTGTAAGAACAAGAGGTACATCTAAAAAAAATTAAAACCCACCTGTTTTTTAAAACAGAAATTAAGATGAATAATTTGCTTTCTCAAATGTCAGTGAGCAGCATGGAAAAACTTCATGCAGCTTATTCTTAAACACACTGTTCTATTTATTTGAATTTTTTGAGAAAAGGTCTGTGTAGCTCAGGCTAGCCTAAACTCTGTAGGTAGAAAAGGGGCTAGCCTCACCTCCCAAGTGCTGAGATCACAGGCATGTACCACACCTGATTTTATTTGGGATATTTAGTGGCATAATAAGATGATCTAAATATTTATTTTGTAGTGTTTTCAAAGTTATCTCTTACACTGCTTTCCATACACAGGTCCCCAGAGGAGCTGCCACAGTGCAGAGAGGGCTGTGGGATTGGGGGCTTTTTTTTTTTTGCTACATCCATGTACATGATTCATAAAGTCTACAATGCCATTTTTCTGAGCTCTGTAGAAAATCATACATATGTATATATATTAAGGAGGTTTTATATATATATATATATATATATTCTCCTTAATACCCAAATATCAGATTATATATATATAATCTCCTTAATACCCAAATATCAGAGCCTTGGAGTAGGGAGTAGGTGAGCTGTTTAGCCCAGCTTGCCTCCTTATGGCTCTGAATTTGAATCCTGACCCACTGTTACCCCATGGGTGGACACTAAGCTTCTGAATTAGATTTGTGATAGTCTTCCGCAGAACTGTGGGCTCAAATTTCCGTTTACTTTGACTGCATCTGAGCAAAGCAATCCATTTGCTATGCCTTCTGGGCAAAATGCCTGGGCTTTGTAAAAGTGAAAAGGAACTCCTTACTGAGAAGGAAAAATAAACCAAAGGAAAACAAATTTCAATTGTGAGTGTTCTTTTCCTAACTTCTTACCTCTCTGTGGCTCTAAAAACAAGTGCATTTCCCACAACAATGATGTTGAACCTTTGGTTACTTTCAAGAACAGTTTCATTTAAACTCTATATTGTCAGGCCACCTTACAGCTGTCAGCTTGGGACTGCCCTAACCTGTTCTTTTCTGCTACTATCTATCTATCTATCTATCTATCTATCTATCTATCTATCTATCTATCTATCTATCTATCTGAAGCATGAGGGTCTCACTCTAGTCCATGTTGACCTGATACTCTGGATCCCAGGCTGGCCTTGAACTCACTGTGATCCTCCTACCTCCTCCTACCTGTTGGGATCAAAGAGCACCACCAGGCAGGTTTTGCTAACTTCCGTCTTTAACAATCCTAGATAAGCGATATGCACTCGAGCAATTTAGAAGCTTCTCTTTATTTTATAAACAGTGGCAATCCTAAACAGAGCACCCTCCCTATCTGAAGGGAAGTAGACAGTAACATCAAACAATTTCTGTCAAGTCATTTCAGTCAAGATTTAGCCAATTCCTGTATTCCTAGTTAGACCCGGTGAGGTTACTCTCCTCGTTGACTTTGGAAAAAGGGCCAGCAGGTGTATCAATATTAACTCCAAGAAAATGTCAAGCCTTGGCCGCTTCTAAGAAGGTGACATCCCTCCTCCCCAGCAATCAGAGGTCGTCAGAGGACCACCTTGTGATCTTAAAGCCATAGATCCAATCACGGAGGTAAGTTCAAGGAAAGAATTACTCTGTCACTGTTCATTTGGGTGACCGATTCTCGCTTCTGAGGGAGGGAACACGACTCATCTAACGGGGCAAATGGACAGTGAGTGACACAGTCGGCCCAGCTCACCTGGAGGTGGCACTAGGCCGGCTGGTGACTCACGAGGCTGGGCCGTCCCGGGATGTTTGCAAACTCACCCCTTTGACCCAAACCGAGGCGACACCCTTTGAGTCACCGCCGGGGCCCCCAGCCCGCTCCCTTCGCCGCTTCGGAAACCCGAGGAGGTGCGGGGGTGGAGGCGCCCTCCCCGGCCCCACCCAGGAGAGTTGCTGGGAGTGGCACCGGAGAACTTTCTCAGATCGACCGGGTCGGCGCGGCGCTGGGCTCCGGGAGGTGCGCCGGGCGTGCGCCGCGCTGCGCCGCGCTGCGCTCCGCTCCTCCGCGTCGCCGGGAGCCGCTCTCGGCCGGGCCGCCCAGCCCCTCCTTCCGGGCATCTTCCCGGGCCCGCGAGGCGCGGCGCGGCGCGGCGCGGCCAGGCGCGGGAGGAGGGTCGGCGGGGAGCCGCTTCCGAAGAAGTCGCACCGGTTTTTCGAGCTCCGCTCGGCGAGGCGCCGCAGCGGGCGCCGTCGTCGCGGCCGCCGGCGGAGGGTGAGGGTGAGTCAGGGCTCGGGAGCCGAGCGGCGGGCGCGGGGGCGCGGGGAGGCAGGATGGCGGGCGCGCGGGGCGCGGGCGCGCGTGGAGAGCACCCCGACCCGCCGGCCGGCCGCCCTGCGCCCCGAGCCCGGGGCTGGCGGAGCCGGCGGGGAGACCCCGCCCTCGGCGCTCGCCCGCAGCCGCCCTCGGCCGCCCGGGCCCGGCTCGCGCCGCAGCGCCGCCGAGCGTGGTGGCCTCGGGGGCGGCGGCCGAGGGAGGGGACGAGCCTCCGAGCTGCGGGAGGACACCCGCGCGAGCAAACTTTGCAGGCCCGGTGCGGGGCCGGCGGCGGCGACCTCGCCTCCGGAGCCCCGGCGGCCAGCCGAGCCGGTGAGCGGTGTCCGCCCGCCCGCCCGCCCGCCCGCGGGGCCGGGAGGAGGATGGCTGCCCGCGGCGGGCGCGGACCGGGCTCGGCGCGGCTCCCCGGCCCCGGGGCTGTGGGCTCCTGGAGACGGCCCCGCGGCCCCGAGCGCAACCCGTTCCATCACTAGGTAGTGGCGATGAGATGACACAGGTTAAATGGTAGACGGTGCAGACACTCCGGGAGGTCAGGGTGAAGTTCAGGAGGAGGGTCTGGATCTC
>PVHP010001392.1:0-90297 GCA_004024765.1 Zapus hudsonius | reverse complement strand
CCGTCTCAAAAACAAATAACTGAGCCGGGCGTGGTGGCGCACGCCTTTAATCCCAGCACTGGGGAGGCAGAGGTAGGAGTTCAAGGCCACCCTGAGACTACAGAGTGAATTCCAGGTCAGCCTGGGCTAGAGTGAGACCCTACTTGGAAAAAAAAAAAAAAAGCAAATAACTCAAATGCTATTTCCTTGTCATTTTTTATTTATTAACTTGTCGTTTTTCTTATTTCAAGACTCGCTTACTTTAAAATGTCCTGAAAATCATTTTGGCATGGATGGGTGTAATTTTGGAGAAATTAGCCTGTTTTTGTCAGTGGGTTTGCTGTGGACTTTGAATCGTTCTTAAACTTTTCAGTTCAAATGGTTTCCTTCCTACTCTTATCAAACTGGCCCCCCCCCATTACATTAGACACTCTAAAGCACTAAAATGGGATTAAGACTTCTTTAGATAATAGTGTGGATTAAATAAAGATTAATGAGAATAATGATGAGCACAAAAGATGTCTAATGTCTGGTACAAAGAGGATTCCGACAGATTGTAACTGTTTACCTATAAATAATTGCAGGTTCCAGCTGGTTTAGGTAATAGCCAGTGAAGTTCCTTCTGACAAACCCGCTGGGCCAAGGTTTAGCTTGTGAAATACTTTGGCAGGGAGCCTCTAGAGGGAAGGGATGCTTTCAGGAAGTTAAACATTTCAGTACCGATACCTGAGAAGGGTGAGTTGTGTCACAGAAACTACAACTCACTGTTTAAATCATCAGTGGCCACTGGTGACAAGCCCAGGATTTGCAGGAAGAAGGGCTTTGTGAAAAGCTCTCTAATTTCACCCTTACTTTTAGATTTTTAAAAGAAGCCATGCAAAATTTGCTTTTCTATAGCTCCTGCCTTGGTCCACTGGTAGTCTTACTTGATGATCGTTTCCTGGTCGAAGGGCTTCATTTTTTTATAAAAAACAAGTTAATTTTTAATTTGCTTTTCTAGTTTCGTTTTTCACTAAAGCCGAATGACTTATGAACCTGTAGGAACCAAAGGATACCTAGGTTGCTGTTCCATGTTCTCTTGCTTTTTCAACCACCCTAGGAAATGGCTGAAGGGATCTGGTACCTTTATTCTCCTTATATCTATAATGACAAAGATGTAGAAGCTGTGGGCATGGGAGTCCAGGAGACCCAACCGAGCAGGAGGTCATGTACTATACCTGTGCTGAATAATCTGAACAGGTTACCTGTGCTCTTTCAATGTTTAAGGGACTTCAAACGAAATATACAGGAAATAGAAACCATTTTACATCTGGTAAAAGAATGAAATACATATGAAAATTTTTTAAAAATTATTTTTGTTTGTTTGCAAATAGAGATAGAAGAGAGACAGATAGAATAGGCATGCCAGGGCCTCTAGCTGCTATAATCTCAGATGTATGTGTCACTTTGTGCATCTGAGTGGTGGGGAATTGAACTTGGGTTGACAGGCTTTACAGGCAAGCACCTTAATGGATGAACCATCTGTCCAGCCCCCTCCCCAGGTGAGAATTTTTTTTTAAACTTTTTTTGTTGTTTTGTTTTTTGGTTTTTCAAGGTAGGGTCTCAAGGTAATCTCAAGGTGGCCTTGAATTTACTGTGATCTTCCTAACTCTGCCTCCCAAGTGCTGGGACTAAAGGCAAAGGTGTGGGTTCTTTTTGTACATATGATCACAAAGTCCCTTTGAATGAAACCATTACACAGCCTGTTCCCTGGAACATAGCTTGTGGAAAGGCAGTATCCCCCAGGGGGAAAGGACATGGGCTCTGGCCCCAGGCTGCCTGCCACCCAGTCCTCAGCATTCCTTGTCCAGGGCATGTTAGAAGACCTCCTCATGTCTAAGATAGGCAGGAAGATAGTAGGGCATATTTGTTTTTCTTTTCTTTCTCTCTTTTGTTTTGTTTGTTTTTTTGAGATGTTCAGGCAGACCTGGAATTCACTATGTAGCCTCAGGCTGCCCTCGAACTCATGGCTTTCTCTGCCCCTCCTATCTCTGCCTCACGAGTGCTAGGATTAAAGGCAAGTGCCACCACGCCCCATGCCCATCAAGGTGAGATCTTTTTTAAATCGAAAGACAATCTCACTTTGTAGGCTAAACTGTCCTTGAACTTCAAATCCCAAGGACAGGTTATAGGCATGCACTACTACACACCGTATCTGGTGGTGCACACCTTTAATCCCTGCACTTGGGAGACAGAGAGAGAGGTAGGAGGACTGCTGTCTGGCTTTGCAAGCGAGGGTCTCTAACCACTGTGACATCTCTCCAGGAAGGCACTCTTAGCTCCCATTTTACTGACGAAAAAGTGATTTGTGGGAATTGCATGACTTTCCTGAACTTGCGCAACTAGAATACACAACTGGGCTTGTTCTCTGTGCACTGTTTTCTAACCTTTTTTCTGCTTAAATATGGACATCTCTGCCACCAAACTATTCTCATATAGCATCATTTTCTTTTTGGTTTTCTATTATATAGCTACATGTGAACCAACCTCCTTTGGTTGGTTGTTTCCGGTTTTTACTTTTTTAAGCAGCTCTGCATTAAATAGGCTTCTGGCTATATCTACATTTCTGTGACTAATTTTCAGTTATTTTGCATTTTAAAAGTGAAATATATTTAACTTAGCTGTCTTTTTTAAACATTTTATTTATTTATTTGAGAGAGAGAGAGAGAGGCAGACAGAGAAACAGAGAGAATAGGAGCACCAGGGCTTCCAGCCACTGCAAATGAACTCCAGATGCATGCGCCCTCTTGTGCATCTGGCTTTATATGGGCACTGGAGAATCGAACTTGTATCCTTCTGCATTGCAGGCAAACGCCTCAACTGCTAAGCCATCTCTTCAGCCCAGCTGTCTTTTTAAAAGACCACCAATTTCCATATATACACACACTATATCCTAATCATTATCCCCTCCCATCACTCTCCTGTGCCCCTCCACTGAAGCCCTTCTGTTTTCCAATTTGTTCCTCTTCTATTTTGATGTCACTTTTTTGGCACTCATATTATGCAGGTCTTGCGCAGGTAGCAACAGCCACTGTGAGGTACTAGTGCAATGGCTACTTTATGTTTGACAGAGAGTATTTCAAAGCACTACTCCATATCATTTGGCTCTTACATTCTTTCTTCCACCTCTTCTGCCAGTGGTCCCTGAGCCTTGGAGGTTCTGATAAGAGATTTCTCACTTAGTACTGAACACACCACTGTCACTTCTTTTTTTTTTAATATTTTATTTATTTGAAAGAGAGAGAGAGAGGCAGACACAGAGAGAGAATGGGCACACCAAGGCCTCCAGCCACTGCAAATGAACTCCAGACACATGCGCCCTCTTGTGCATCTGGCTTTATATGGGCACTGGGGAACAGAACTCTGGTCCTTCTGCATTGCAGGCAAACACCCCAACCACTAAGCCATCCCTTCAGCCCTGTCACTTCTTCTTAGCACTTTAGTGAGTTTTGAGTTACCCCAGTGGTCAACACCATCTGAAAAGAGAAGCTTCTCTAACCAAAAGTGAGAGAAGCATTAATATATGGGGATAAACATTAATACTTAGAGGGAATAGTATATCCATTTAGCCAAACAGTAGCAGCTTCCTTGTCCTCAAGGTTTATGATTTTCCAGCCACAGTCTTTGGGCTAATTATTCAGTACCAGGCATGAATTCGGTCTTGTGGAGCCAGGCTCAAATACCACCAGAGAGCAGTTGGTTACCTCCTTTACAGACATGCCACCATTACACCAGTTGCTGTATTTTTCCTGGGTAGCCAGCCATACAGTGTGAAGTGCTAGTTACCTCAAGACTTGTTTGTCCTGTTACAGTAGCTTGTAGGGTCCATGGCTGGTTAAGACCTTAGATGACTTTTCTCCCCCAACAGGCTGTCGTACTTTTCAGCATCCTGACAGCTAGTCAACAGAGAAGAGGCTTCCAGCTGCTGAGCTTGATTTCTCAGTGTCCTTCAGCCCAAAAGCACATAGTATCTTCAGCAAAAGGACCTAAACATCTATCTACTAAGAGAACTTTCTTCTTTCCATTTTTTTATTTGAATATGTTACTGAAGGTCAAACCCAAGGCTTGTGCATACTAAGTACATGCTTTACCACTGAGAGCATCCTAGCCCCATCCTTCCCTTTTAATTTAAATTCAAGAATTGTCATTGCTGTGTTTCTTTCATGTGTCTCCTAAGCTTTCAGCTGAGGATCAGTTTCCTTGGCAGAGCTGACCTGCAGGCTCATGCTCATTATGCTGGGGGCCATCTGATGAAAGCATATTTCAGTGTTGTTAAAGCTCTGCTTGTGTTTTTATTGGTCATGAGGCAGAGTGCAGCAGGACTCATTTTGCCAGGCAGGTCTGAAAAAGAAATTTTATTTGTATAGGTAAGTATTTTCAGCTATTGCATTTAGCCAGTTTACCACTAGGTTGAGAATTAGTTGCATTTATTTTAATAGGTAGGTCTTTTTTTTTTTTTCAAAAATGTGGCTTTTTAAAGCATGATACAATATGAGAGGTGTGAAATTTAGCCTCTTCACTCAGGTACCCAATTCAGTTCAATTAAGTTCTTTCTTTTTTGGTGTTTCAAGGTAGGGTCTCGCTGTAGTCCAGGTTGACCTGGAATTCACTATGTAGTCTCAGGGTGGCCTTGAACTCATGGTGATCCTACCTCTGCCTCCAGAGTGCTGGGATTAAAGGCGTGCGACACCATGCCCAGCTAATTTCTTTTTTAAACTAATTCATTATTTATTTGTGAGGAGAGAGGGGGCACACCCAGCCTCTTGCAGCTGCAGAGGAACTCCAAATGCGTGCATCACTTTGTGTAGGTGGCTTTACCAGGATAATGGGGAATCAAATCTGGGCCATCAGGCTTTGTAAGCAAGTGCCTTTACCTGCTGAACCATCCTTCCAGCCTCAGTTTATCAATTTCTAACAATGACTTGAAATTCAAAGCAAAATTTAAAGAAAACAATAATATAAAATATATATGGGATATTGCTGTTTGGTTTTTCTCATTGCCAGACCTTTAAAACATTTAATGAAATGCTTATCACAGCTTGAAAATCAGCCTTATAACTTTGCTTATGTATTTAAATTGATAGCATCACTTAGAACTTAACCTTTCAAACAAACTTAGTGCACAGTCTCTTTGGTTTACATATTGAGGTATTGATTTATTTAGTTTGGAGATCTCCTGTGTAGCTCAGATTCACCTTCAGATTGGGCAGGAGATCACAGCAGTCCTCTTGCCTCTACCTCGGGAATGCTGGGACTACAAATGTGTACCACCATTCTCAACTCTTGTTTCTTCTGAAGAAACATTAGCTGTCTTGAAAGGTTTTCTTATGTGAATAATCTTTTCTTTCTCTATACCCTTATATATTCATATTTGCTATTTTTAAATTCACATACTAAAAAAAATCACATGCTAAAATTGTCAAAGTGAAGTGAATGAAAGGTAACAAATTCAAGGCAAGAGAAGTAGGGAAAATAATCCAAAGTCAGGGAGGGTAGAGGGAGGAGTGCTGCTTCTCAGCCTGGTGGTGCCCTGGGGAAGCTGGTGTGTAGTATACTTCAGCTGTGGAAAGAGCACACTGTGACAGGGCCAGCTTCAGGAGAAGTGGAGATGGAGCTGAAATGCCTGCCTCTGGTGTGCTCAACTCCATGTTTCCTTGGCCGTGCTTACCTGTGCCAAGAAGTGCTCAGTAGGTATTTGCACAGAGGGAGACTGCTCTCCAATGAAAGCCGTGGAGCCAGAGGCGTCATATTTGCGGACAATTGAGGAAGAGTGCCTGCTACTACTGGAATATAATATCATTTTCATTAAGGTGAGTAGAAATTCAAAATACATGAGAAGAATTAAACTTTCTCTTAAGAAAGCCTTGTCTATCCACTGGAGGTGACTGCATACTCACACACCACCTAGACAGTTGAAAGATTGTTTTTCTTCCATAAGGACTACTTTAATTGGTAGTCTGAACTCCTACAGATATTGTGAGGGAATGAGTTTTTATATAGACATTGTGTCTATAACCTTCTGGAATGGTTCTCTGGTCTCAGGAGCCCAAGGCCATGATGTATTGTCCACAGTAAACCTGTCCAGGCTTCCCAGGCAGACATGGACCGAAAGTCTCTGCATCACTGTTTAGTTGACCCAGAGTAAATCACTCAGATGAACCTGCAATTCCAGGTTACAAAATGGGAATAAAATAACATTTACCTCATAGGATAACTTTATGGCTTGGTACACAGGAAACACCGAGAGTGATGCTGGCTCAGGTATCTTTTTTTAAAAAAAAAAATTTATTCATTTTCAAGCAGAGAGATGAGAGAGAGGGAGAGGGAGAGAGAGAGAGAGAGAGAGAGAGAGAGAGAGAGAGAGAGAGAGAGAGAGAGACCACCACCTTGTGGGTCTGGCTTATGTGGGTCCTGGGGAACTGAACCTGGGGCCTTAGGCACTGGAGGCAAGTGCCTTAACCGCTGAGTCAACTCTCCAGCCCCCAGGTATCACTTTTTCACATAGAAAATGCATGTCTTGGGCTGGTGAGATGGCTTAGCAGTTAAGGCGTTAAGGTGGCACATGTGTCTGGAGTTTGTTTGCAGTGGATGCAGGCCTGGCATGCCTATCTCTCTCTGTCTGCCTCTCTCTCTCTCTCTCTCTCTCCCTCTCTCTCTCTCTCTCTCTCTCAAGTAAGTAAGTAAATAAATAAATAAATGCATGTCTCCCTAGGACAAAAGTTTCAATCCCATTGCCTCAAAAATTGAATTATTGAGCCAGTCGTGGTGGCTCACGCCTTTAATCCCAGCACTTGAAAGGCAAGAGGTAGGAGGATCACCATGAGTTCAAGGCCACCCTGAAACTACATAGTGAATTCCAGGTCAGCCTGGGCTAGAGTGAGACCCTACCTCGAAAAAAAAACAAAAAAAAATTGAATTATTTCTTACTAAGATGGCTTGTTTTTTCCATAAGAGTCCTCGGGGGACTAGGGAGATGGTTCAGTCAGGTCAGGTCCTTGCTATGCAACCAGATGGACCTAGCACCCACATCCAAACCAGACACAGATATGTAGGCCTGTAATCTTTTTTTTTTTAACAAACCCAAGTGTGTCACTTAAGAGTGAGAGAGAAAGTGGCAGAGAGAGAACGGGCAAGGTGTCAGGGCCTCTAGCCACTGCAAAGGAACTCCAGACACATGTGCCACCTTGTGCATCTGGCCTTACATGGGCACTGGCAACCGCCTTGACTGCTAAGCCATCTCTTCAGCCCAGGCCTACAATCTTAATGCTAGGGAGGTAGACATAGGAGTTTGCTTTGCTAGCTAGTTGAATCAGTGAGCTCCCGGGAGAGACCCTATGTCAAAGAATAAGGTGAAAGCAATTGGGAAGTCACCAGTATGTTGACCTCCTGTGTCCAGATGCATGCATGCATACACACGTTCATACATATATACCAACACACACACACACACACACACACACACACACACACACACACACACACACACACAGAAAGACTCTGCATATTTATCTTGCCTGATCTAGCAGGATCTGGATTCAACATCTCCCTGTCCCCTTGCCCTGTCCTTTGGCATTAAAGTAGCATGATTGACACGGTGGGGGGGGGGGGAGTGTTACACTGCCAGTGAATTGAAGTGCTTTTCCACACAAAGCAGATAAGGTAGGCTCTGGATGCTGACAAGCTTCGGAAGCATTGTCACAATATGCCTGCCCTCTTGGCAGATGTCGGTAGCCAGAGTCTCACAGCTGGCACTGCCCCCCACAGAGCACAGCCTTCTGGGGACTACTGTACCATGGACACCACTGTCCCTGAAAGTGCATGGCCATTACGAATCACAAACCCTACTGTCTTCGAAGCCGTGCTTCTCTCTTTAGGAGGCCTGATACAGTTATTTAACACAACTGCCACTGTCTTCTGAGATTTGCATTTGCTCAGTGAGTTGCTTAACCATCCCATTAGAGCTACCCTACTTGTTCGACCAGACTTAATAGCAACAGAAGGCATTGTTTGGCTTAACTTAGTATATGGGCCACTTGTGAGAATACCATTCAATCTGTTTACACATAACTAAAATGAATCCCCTGTGGTGGCTTAGTTAAGGCTAACTGCCACTCATTTACTCCTAAAACGCCATGGCAATAGGGCAATAGGATTATCCCCATTTGGTGTGTGTGTGTGTGTGTGTGTGTGTGTGTGTGTGTGTGTGTGTTTTGCAGGGATCAAACTCAGTGTGTTAGGCCTTTCAGGCAAGCACTCTCCCACTGAGCTAAACCCCCAGTCCTTAAGGATCTCTTGGATTTGAAAACAGAGAGATATTTGCCTTAGTACAGTTAGTGCACCTTAGAATTACTTTTGTTTTTACTTTGAGGTGCTGGGGCTTGAACTCAGGCCCTCAGCACATACTTGGGAAGGAAGCATCACTGAGTTGCATCTCCAGTCCCAGAATTACTTTGTGAAAGCTGACTGTCAGGATGGGGAGTCTACTCACTGCCTTCTCCGTGTGGAATCTAGCTCCTCTGTTTGGGCCCCTTTTCTTTCCTTGTGCTTGAAATATGCTTTAAAGTTGACATTTTAAAAGATTATTTACAAGCAGAGGGAGACAGAGAGACAGAGGGAAAGAACAGGCATGCCAGGGCCTCTAGCCACTGCAAAGGAACTCTAGATGCATATGTCACTTTGTGCATCTGGCTTTACGTGGGTACTGGGGAATCAAGCCCAGGTTGTTAGGCTTTGCAGGCAAGCACCTTAACAACTGAGCCATCTCTCCAGCCCTTGTGCTCACAGTTACTCCTGTCCAAACATGCTGTGTACTACAGATCATGCATTTGAATATGGCCTTTGAAAGACCCTGATGCTTCATTTTCTATATGGTATGAGCAAGTGCTTTGTGGGTCCCCATGTCAAGGCTAGGAAGCGAGAAGTACCTTTTCCTGTTCCCCAATGTGTACCTCAGCGAAGCAAAAAGCAATTGTTTTTAGTTTTAGGATTTTTATTAGTTGATGAGGAGTTTTAACTATTTTAATGTACAGGGGAGAGTAGCTTATGTACATGAAGTTTCTTTGTTTTCTATTTACTGGTGGAGACCTTGCAAGCAGAATAATGGCCCATCCTAATTCCAGAGCCTGAGAATGTATTATCTTACAAGGTTGCTGATCATGAGATGTTGACATTAAGATTATCCTGGGTCATCTGGGTGTGCCCAGTGTAGTCACAAGGATCTTTTGTAAGTGGATGGGGAAGTGGATTAGAACAAGAGAGTTGCCTCCCTTATTGGCTTTGAAAGTGAAAGGGCCAGGAGCCAAGGACCACACATGTGCCCTAGTATTTTGTTCAGCAGAGACGGGCATTCTCCTGTGGATGGAAAAGGGCAGAGTTCTACCAGGAACCAGAAAGCTGGGGTGGCTGCAGCAGGTGAACACGAGATGGGAAAGTGATGCAGCCTGGCCAGAGGGCCTGGTGGGTAGTCCTTGCAGGTTTTGTAAGGAGTAAAGATTACCCAAGTGCCATGAGAAAGCATCACAAAGTGAAGAAGAGGGGCATGACTGGTCTCCCTCTTGGGCATATCCATCTGGCTGCTGTTATGAAGCAGTCACTCATGAGCTCAAGAATTCTCAGCTCACTCTGGAAATCACAAATTTATTGATACCGATAGGTCAGTGGTTTCTTGGTGGAGATCAAGGAGGAATTTCAAAGAAGAGACACAGGGAAGTTGTGGGTAGATGGAACAGTTCACTATTTTGATTGTGCGGATGGATGGTTACATGAGTGTTTGTGAACTTCAAAATCTTTCAAGTTGTCTGCTTTCAGTAGACAGTGTTTTTTGTGTGTGCCAATTAACAAATTATTGCATAATTAAAAGAAAAAAAACAGAATACTCAGCAAATCTGTATTAGTTTTAGGTTTCTCCCTGGAATCTCTAGGGAATTCATCACCCTGCTCACACCTTGACTTTAGCTCACTAAGAGTCATCCTCTCTAGACTTCTCACTTCCAGAACTGTAAAGAAAAGTGTGTGTGTTATTTACTAAAAACTTATAGTTACTTGTTTCAGCAGCAAAGGGAAACTAATACAGAGGTGCTAGAAGAGTCTGCATTCTGATTTGTGCTTTGGGAAAGAGCTCCCTGATCTTGTGATTTATTCCTATGGACATATGTTGAGGAGGACTATTTTATTTTACATGTAAAATTAATCACTAGGCATGGAGGAGGACTTGATAATTTTGTATATTTTTATTCCTAGCAAATAGTTTTTAAATTTTTTTTTTTTTTTGATGTATGGTCTTTCTCTAGCCCAGGCTGACCTGGGACTCACTGTAGTCTCAGGCTGACATCGGAATTATGGTGGTGATTCTCTAACTTGCCTACCAAGTGCTGAAAATTAAAGGCATGTGCCACCATATCCTACCAAATACCAAGATTTCAGCCCCAAACAAACAAAAAACAAACAAGAAAAGATAGTAGAATTAGTGATTTGGAGAAAGTAAAGTCAGTAAGGACCTTTTCTTTTTAGCAGAGTTGCCTAAAAGACTCTGTGCTGTCTCATGGTGTCCTACCTTCACATTTGTCCAGTATAATGATAGGCCACATGTGCTGGTGGTGATCACTTTACTTGGGATTTTAGGGTACCTTTAATATGTTCTAATCAGGCATTTACTCACTTGCCTAGATACAATTTTCAATTCTCTGACAAGAGCTGACCTGCAAGGGTTTGTTTAGCTCAGAGTTGTGGAGGTCTAAGGATGTTATGCCAGTACTGGACTATAGTATGGGTGTCATGCTGTGTGACAGCATGACAGATGCATCCCCTGGCAGAGGCACCTGTGAGAATGACAAGTGAAGCAGCAGAAGGGGTGATGCTTCTGTTATCTTGTTCTACTAGGAAGCAGGGGTTTCTGTGGGCCCCATCCTTTAGAGGTTTGACCACGATTGAACACCCTGACATTAGAACTCAATCCGTGAACCTTCAAGGGACACTCAGAGCAGTCCAAACCATAGCAGTTGCCTCTGATGACTTTGGAATCTCTCTTCCTCCTTCCCTCCCTCCTTCCCTTTCTCCCTCTTTCCCCTTCCTACTACCTCCCTTCTTTTCCCTCCCTCCTTTTCTCTTTCCCTCCTTCTCTTTCTCTTTCCCTTCCTACCCCTTCCTTCTCTACCTTTCCCTTTTTATAAAGGTTAAGAAGGATTTTATGAGAGCTTAGAGCTTTAGGAAGGAGACCTTAAGAGAAGGGGAACTTAAGGGAACAAAGGAAGGAAGACTCTTGACTAAGGATGCAAGAGGTGTTTGAGCCCTACCTTTCTTTTTTGGAGACAGGCTCAGGCTGGTCTTGAATTTGTGGTGTTCTTGCCTCAGCCTCCAAAGTTCTGGGATAACAAGCACATGCTACCACGTCCAGTGGAATATTGTATTTTAAAGACAGATTTGTGGGCTGGAGAAATGGCTGACCAGTTAAGGTGCTTGCCTGCAAAGCTTAAAAGACCAGGGTTCTATTCCCCAGTGCTCACGTAAAGCCAGATGCACAGGGTGGCACATGAGTGGGTTTTTTTGTTTGTTTGTTTGTTTGGTTTTGGTTTTTCGAGGTAGGGTCTTAATCTAGCCCAGGCTGACCTGGAATTCACTATGTAGTCTCAGGGTGGCCTCAAACTCACGGCAATCCTCCTACCTCTGCCTCCAAGGCTACCACACCCAGTTTATGAGTGGGTTCTATTCCCCAGTGCTCACAGGTTCTGTTCCCCAGTGCACAGGGTGGCACATGACTGGGTTCTATTCCCCAGTGCTCACATAAAGCCAGATGCACAAGGTGGCACATGATTCTGGAGTTTGTTTTCAGTGGCTGGAAGCCCTGGTGTCCCCATTCTCTTGCTCTATCTGCCTCTTTCTCTCCCTCACTCTCAAATAAACGAATGAATGAATGAATAAATTTTAAAACTGATTTGTATCAGTTGCCCTCAGTGAGGAGGACTATAGAAAATTGGCTTTCATGTCTTTTGCTTGTGTGACTAAACTAGCCAAGTGCCTACTGAATTAACAGAACCACACATCTTTGGCTGTTGATGGGTCACCCTAATTTTTCCCTGTTTGTGTAATGTTGTGCTTCCCTTAGTTGTTTATTGTGACAGTTTGGGATGCATAGCCACTGTGAAGTCCGGATCCAAGAAATCATGACTTGATATTAAATATCAGTCTTTCTGGAAGAGAGAGGATTAAGCTGGAAGACTGGTACAATAGAGATTAAGACAAAAGATGAGGCAGGACTAATGGAGGTGGGGAATGGGGACTAGCTAGGAGGAAGGGCTGTACAGCAGAATCTTCCCCAGACTCTGGGCAGCCATGGCCCTCACAGGCTCCTGCAAGGCTGGGGTGCACTGGATCTCATACGTGTATTGAGGGTAGTGGTGTAGTAGCTGAGACACTGCCTTGCTCAGTTCTGCTGAAATTGATTCATTTCACACCACCTTTTAACACCTGGTATGGGCTGAACTGTTGTTTTCTTTCTTTCTTTCTTTCTTTCTTTCTTTCTTTCTTTCTTTCTTTCTTTCTTTCTTTCTTTCTTTCCTTCCTTCCTTCCTTCCTTCCTTCCTTCCTTCCTTTCTTCCTTTCTTCCTTTCTTTCTTTCTTTCGGAGTGGGGTGGAG
Source organism: Zapus hudsonius (assembly GCA_004024765.1). Classification (NCBI taxonomy): domain Eukaryota; kingdom Metazoa; phylum Chordata; class Mammalia; order Rodentia; family Dipodidae; genus Zapus; species Zapus hudsonius. Next base: position 77,648 of record PVHP010001392.1, on the reverse strand, counting down.
GTGTGCTAGGAATTGAACCAAGACTGGTGCAGGCAAGCCACTCCTAGCCTTTTCTTCCTTCCTTCTTTCCTTTTTTTTTTTTTTTTTTTTTTTTTTTTTTTTTTTTTTTTTTGGTAAATTTTTATTTATTTATTTGCAAGCATAGAGAGAAGAAAAGAGAGAAAGAATGGTTTGCCGGGGCCTCCTACCTCTGCAAACAAACTCCAGGAGCATGTACCACTTTGTGTATCTGGCTTTACGTGGGTACTGAGGAATTAAACTCAAGTCATTGGGCTTTGCAGGCAAGCACTTTAGCTGCTGAGCCATTTCTCCAGGAAACCCCCCCCCTTTTTTTGAGATAGGGTCTAATTTAATATTTAGGCTTATTTCATGATCCTCCTGACTTAGCCTTCCAACTGCTGGGATTATCACAGCTCCCAGGTGTAGGCATTTTTCTTGATCTAGGTGGGCAGGAGTCCACAGTTTCTCCTCTGGTGTGAATGCATGTGTTGAGCACAGGTTCTGAATGGGATTGACAGGACCATAAGCAAGGAAAACCAATAAGGCCATCTGTTTAGATTTGGCTGGCCCGGTTCTTTGAAGAAGTGGAGAGTGACGGAGAAGCCTACCGGGGACAAGGCTTGTCAGAAGAGGACAGGCCACCTTAGGGGAGAGGGATGTGTGGCAGCCAGCAGGGCCCGGTGGGTAGCCATACTTTGCAAATATTCTTACTTATTCCAAATACCATGAGAAAGCATCATGAGGTGAGGAGGGGCATGACTGATTTACATCTGTGACATCCCCCTGGCTGCTGGCACAGTGCCATGGAAGGGGACAAGAACTCCATCCTGACACAATCACTAAGCAGTTACTTGATACACAGTTCATTAGCTCAGCTGTATGTACTGAGTGTGTGTGCCATACTAGGGACTATAAATGTATGTATATTAAATGCAAATAGATACATTCTGCTTAAGGAGATCACAGGCTAGTAGGAACACACAATCAGTAAATCCTAGCACTGTATGTATGGTAGTTGAGGTGCTCTGTGGCAAAGGGAAGTCCCTAGTCCATGGGGTGAAGTGGAAAACAGAAGAAAGAGCAACTCTATATAAAATTCCTGTGGTTTGGAGTAGGGTGGATGGTGCAGAAAGTGGAAGGTGGGATCTGTGTCATGAAATAGTAGGGAGACCAGACAGGTTTCCTGAGGTTTGGTGGGTGGGAGGATTCTAAGCACTGGAGTTAGGGTTTGGCCATTGGCTCCATGAATTAATAGTCATCCCATAGCAGATCAATGGCAAATAGTCAGCTGTGATTGAGACTTGCACTTGGGCTCCAGATCAGGGCCAGCATTGTCAGCATAGACTCGGAATAACGTGATGAGAATCACCAAGGGAGATTTTGTAGGCAGAGAATCCCTGAGGAGTGGCAAAGTGCATAGGACAAGGGAGAACGCCTGGAGTCACCAGAGAGGCAGGCAGCAGAGCCACCTTGCAGATGGCTGGAGCTGGCTGTTGACAAGAGGGTGGGGCAACCGGTTCTGTTTTAAGTTGTTGGTGAGTTGAGCAATGTGTGTGTGGAGGGGAGGGGTGGTGGTAACTGTAGAGCATTTTTGGAGAGTGATTTAAAACACTGATGAGGTGACTTCCTGTATACCCTATAGGAAGCCTTCTTCCTTCCCAGTTCTGTCTCACCCATGGGCTGGGGACTCCCCTTTTTTGCAAAGCACCTGATCTTTCTGCCACTGGGCTCCTATATGCTATGATTTGCTGCTCCTTGAGCAGAATTTATAGACTTGCATCAGCGCTCGCATTTGCCTGGCATGGTGCACACACTTAATACATATTTGCTGAATTAATGAGCTGAATGTTCTGAGTACTGCCTTTTGCTCGCATTATCTGCCACTGTGTTTGTGAGAGTGTTTAATGCTGAGCCTGGCTGTCCTGATTGCCCATCAATCTGCTGCCGCTTGCCTCCGAGACATTGCCTTGCCTGGGCTGAGGGTGTCCCTCACCTCTTCCTCTCCCTTGAAGATAGTGGTTGAGCTCTCCTTTGGGGTGCTTCGTTTGTACTCTTACCTGCTTAGGAAGTGCTTCTGAACCCCCAGGAGACCACTTACCTATTTCTCCTTCTCACTACTATGCTCTGTGAGTGAAGTCATCTCTTCAGTTACTCCACGCAGTTCACTTTTTGTTTCATTTGTTGTTTGTTTACGACAAGGTTTTGGTCTGTAACCCAGGCTGGCTTCAAACACATGATGCTTCTACCTTTGCCCCCAAATGCTGAGATCCCAGGTGTACTGGGTCCCAGCTTCACCACTGTTACTTAATAGTTACTTATCTCATACATTTAAGTGTCTTGAAGCCCCAGGAAGTTTGAGGCTCATTGTCTCGGTAGCAAGAGACTGTTGCTTCTAAAAAAAGGGGGTTCTTTTGGGCATGTTTCGCTCACGTTTTCTTTTCTCTTTTGGTTATTTAACCACCATGGCTGTGTGGAGTATTTTTTTTTCTATCCCAATCACTTTGTTTTTCCCTTCATTATCTTCCTGTTGCAACACCCCAATTATGCTAGTTGCTATGGAGATATTAGAAACACACTAATGGATGATATTCCTTTAGGTAGAGGATAGAAGCAAGAGGAGGAATAAATCTTGTTTTCCTGCAAATGTTTCCTAGTAACAAAGATAATTAATGTTACTAAAGAATCAGATGCAGTGGGCTGGAGAGATGGCTCAGCAGTTAAGGCACTTGCCTCCAGTGCTTAAGGCCCCGGGTTCAATTCCTCAGTACCCACATATGCCAGACCCACAAGGTGGTGGCCCTGATGCGCTCTCTCTCTTTCTCTCTCTCTCTCTCTCTCTCTCTCTCTCTCTCTCTGCTTGAAAATGAATAAATAAAATATTTTTTAAAAAAAGAATCAGATGCAAAAACAGCTTACATTTGTTTTTGTTTTTTGTTTTTGTTTTTTTGAGACAGGATCTCACCATGAAGCCCAAGATGGCCTTGAACTCACAGCAGTCCTCCTATCTCAGCTTCCCAAATGCTAGTTTACAGTGTGTGCCATCATCCTGGGCAAGGAAGTATTAATTAACCATTTTGGTCTTATTGTAGATTAACTCCCTAATTTAATACTTAACTATTCATTCTTTAATTTGTACCTTTTGTTTCATAGGCTATTGCCTCATTGTATAAAATCTTTTGAGGGCATCATAGTTTAAAGTTCATTTCTTCAAAACTTTATTTTTAAAGTAAACTTAACTAAGTAATACATGTAGGAATATTATCCCATCTGATTTCCATTTCATTAAATCTTGCAGCTTTCTGTGATTATGAGTACCTCATGTCCTGGCTTACCCAGGAATGTTCCAGAATATACCTGTTGTCCTGATGTAATTATTACCAGTGCTCTTATTCATTCTCAAAACTGGTATGGTTTTGCTCTTAAGTTATATGGTCATCATAATTAAAGCCCACATTTAATTTTTAAAAACCTGAATGAAGTATTTTATATATTTTTATTTTAATCTATATAACTTTGTGTGTGTGTGTGTTCATGTGTGATTGTGAGTGTGCCTGTGCTATGGCATATATAGATCAGAGGACAACTTTTGGGGTTGCTTCTCACCTTCCATCTCCCTCAGGAAGCTCTCCCCTTATTCACCTCTCTCTTTACCAGAATAGCTGGTCTGAGAGCTTCTGGGAAATTCTCCTCTCTGCCTTTCTCACCCTAGGAGTGCTTGAATTACAGAAGTTCGCCTAGCTTCCAGCTTCTAACTGCGGGATTTGAACTCAGGCATTAATGTTTGTGTGACAAGTACTTTATCCACTGAGCCATCTTCCCCCTCACATATAATTTTTATTTATTTATTTTTTAATAATTTATTTTCAAGTAGAGAAATACACACAGAGAGAGAGAGGAGAGAGAGAGAGAGAGAGAGAGAACGCAAAGAGAGAACCGGGGCCACCATCTGTACGTCTGGCATATGTGTGTACTGGGGAATTGAACCCGGGGCCTTAGGCACTGGAGGCAAGTGCCTTAACCGCTGAGCCATCTCTCCAGCCCTATTTTTTATTTTTTCGACAGTTTTCATATAAGTACATAACGGATTTTGATCATAATCCTCTCCCATTACATTCTTTTTTGCCCCTCCCCCATTCCCTTTCCAAGGAACTCCTCCACTGCTCCCTCTTCTATTCTGATGTCTGTCTTTCCTTCCTTCCTTCCTTCCTTCCTTCCTTCCTTCCTTCCTTCCTTCCTTCCTTCCTTCTCCATCATCCATGAGGACATGTTGATGGGCCCAGGATTGTGCAGCAGGTCTTGTCCAGGTAATAATAGCCACTGTGAGGTCATGGCAGCATTCCAAGCACTCCTCCCCTTCCTTTGACTCTTGCATTCTTTCTGCCACCTCTTCCATGGTGTTCTCTGAGCCTTGGAGGGTGTGATACAGATGTTTCCGTGCTGTGCACTCAATTGTCACCTCTTAGCACTTTGACAGGTTTTGATTCTCCCCTGTAGTCACCACCATTTGTGAAAAGAAGCTTCTCTGACCAAAAGAGCAGCACCACTCTATGGGCTTACACGTAAATAATTAGAAAACGGTGTGACGAGTACAACATACCCATGCACTCAAACAACAGCACTTTCCCCTAGGGCCCAGCCATAGTTTTCGGTGCCAGGCATGAATTCCCTCCTGTGGAACAGGCCTCAAATCCAACCAGAGAGCAGGTTACCCCTCCTAATAGTCATGCCACTTTGTGCATCAGTGGACACGTCTTAACCCGAGTGGTCCGTTGGGTGTCAAGTCCTTTCCTTCATCATCTTTGATATTCCCAACGTATGGAAAGGTGTGCCAGGACCCGTGTCTTAAGATAACCTGTGAGAACTGGTTTTCAATACTAGGAGGACACTAACTCTTTGTTTTAAAATCATTTCAAGATTTCCCTGTTCTAGAGTGTATAACCTAACAGAAATATTCCCAAACTCTCTGACCACTGATTCTCTTGTCATTGAAATGAGATTATACATGTCTAAAGGGTATGATTCATATACCATACATTAGGGGAATGTAGGGAATGCATTTGTAATTAGGTGGAAGGTTTTTTTGTTTGTTTTTCGAGATAGGGTCTAGTCCAGGCTGACCTGGAATTCACTATTTCAGGGTGACCTTGAACTCATGGTAATCCTCCTACCTAGCCTTCTGAGTGCTGGGATTAAAGGCATGCGCCACTATGCCCAGCTAAAGGTGTTGTTCCCCCCCCCCTTTCTGTGTGTTAAGATGTCTGTGAAAGAGAAATTTAGATAACCTACTTCCAGTTGTCTGGAGTGAGGTTTGCCAGTCTTTATCACCTGCCTTGTCTCTTCCCTGTGTGCACCTGTGATTTTTAGACACAGATTCATGCTGTCAGGTGAACATGAAAATATATATTTTATTGTTCCTCCCTGATCACTAGTTGCATATAATTTTCTGTCAACTCTAACTTGGGTTTTTTTTTTTTTTTTTGAGACAGGTTCTTACTGTATATACTCTATGCTAGGAATTCACTATGTAGTAGCCCAGACTGGCCTTGAACTTGTGAAAATGTTCCTGCCTCAGCCTCCTGGGTTTTTTGTGTAGATTGCCTTTAGTAAATGGGCAAAGCACAGGAAATTAAGAAACTCCTTGTAGAAAGATATGCCTTGGAAGAGTTGTTTCTAAGTGTCCTTAAAGGAAAAGCAAGCCAGGTGGGTGTCACAAGCTAGAACTCAGGAGGCTGAGGCAGGAAGATCACCATGAATTTTAGGTCAGCCTGACACTTCAGAGTGAGTTTCAGGTCAGCTTGGGCTAGATTGAGCTTCAACCACCCTGCCCCCAATAAAAAACAGAAAGGAAGAGTCAAGGTTCTGTGTGATAGTAGCTAAGCTTCCATTTCTGCCCTTTCTACACCCTTTGCAGGAGCAGTGAGCCTTTGCCCTGCTTTGCCTCCTGCATCACTGAAGAAAATAAGGCTGGATTTCTTTTAAAATTTAAAAAATGCCTGAGGCATCCCTCTTCCTCTCCTTCCTTCCCTTCCCCTCTCCAAGATGTTCGAGTGTGTAATGCATGTATGTGTGCACATGTATGTGCAGATGTGTGTCCAGGCATGTATATGTAGAGGCCATAGGAGAATGTCCTGTATGTTCTACTATTACTCATCCATGTGCTTCCTTGAAGACAGGGTCTCATTGATCCTGTGAGCCCAGAGATTCTCCAGGCTCCATCCAAGTGGATTTGGATTGCAGACATGCATAGCCACACCCATCGGTTTACATGGGTGCTGGGGAATCAAACTCAAGGAGTCTCAGTCCCTCCCAGGCCCTTCCATTGCCAAGCAAGCACTTTACCTGCTGAGCCTTTTCCTCAGCCTCTGCTTTTTTTTATTTGTTTGGTTTTAATCATTTGTTCTCAAAAATATTTTCATTAATTTAAATGGGAGTTAATTCTCTAAAGAGAATGTCTGGACTCTAAATACGTCCAGGATTTAGCAAATAGTCATCAAACGAGCCAGCCTTATAGTTAATTGATAATTCACAAGCATTACCAGTAGTTTCTGAACACTGTTTGGAAGCAGAAGTGGAAGTAGTGTGGTGTCAGCTTTGAATTGCCATGGACACACTTGTCAACATGTGACTCAGAGTTAGTTATGGGTGTCATAGCAACTGGAGATTGGAGGTGGAGCTCTCAAGTCAGCCTCCAACTGAGGTTGCCTTTTCATTAAAAAAGGCTCAAAGATCTCCTCTCCTGTGGGTTAGGACTGGCAAGGAAATTTATTGTGCAGTGGGTGGAATTTGACTTTCTGAAGGGCATGCCTAGTTACTAACCAGGGCCCATGTGTAATTTACAGTTGTAAGCATAGCTCCAGAAACCACAAGAAGGTTCTTTAACGTTGACTTTTTAATTTAAAATTATAGTGTAAGACTTACATGGAATTTTGAAAAAATGCAGAGAAATATCTTTGGGAACATGGCTGTTATTTATAAAGTCACATTTTTGTCTAAGTGGTGGGTATGTGTTATGATAACTGTCTTTTAAGCTGGAGTAGACAGTTTTTTGTTTTTGTTTTTTGTTTTTGAGGTAGGGCCTTGCTCTAGCCCAGGTTGATGTGGAATTCACTAGGTAATTTCAGGGTGGCCTCAAACTCACATGATCCTCCTGCCTCTGCCTAAGTGCTGGGATTAAAGGGTAGACCACCACACAGGGTGACATTCAGTTGAGAAGTTATTAAAATGCCTTTTCAAAACCTCATCTTAGGTGTAGGGATGTGTAACCAAAGTAGTTAGGTGTGTTTATAATCAAAGTGATTAGGGATGTTTTAAACATTTGAGTGCCTACTCTTAGCAAGACAAGGTTCTTAGATGCTGAATGAATGAGCACTTTCACCCGGGGTCTGGTTGCTGATAACTGTATTTCAGGTGCTGATTTGTGAAGCCATTTCGTGCGTGCTATGGGTTGTGAGTGTAGGTCAGAGGACACCTTAGGATGCTGGTCTTCACCTCCCGCCTTGTTTGAGGCAGGATCTCTAGTTTACTGCTGCATATTTCTGGCTGGCTGCTCTCCCTCTGTCTCTCATTTCACCATACAAGGACTGGGATGCCAGCCACTCCTTATTAAATCCTGCTTTATGTGGGTTCTCACTCTTTTACCCACTAAGCTGTCTCTCCAACTCTGGTTCTTTTTTTTTTTCGAGGTAGGGTCTCACTCTAGCCCAGGCTGACTTGGAATTCACTATGTAGTCTCAGGGTAGCATTGAACTCATGGTGGTCCTCCTACTTTTGCCTCCGAAGTGCTGGGATTCAAGGCGTGCGCCACCATATCCGCCAACTCTGGTTCTTAATGGCAACTGGACTATGTTCTTTCTTCTCCATAGCCTGGGAACATTGTAAATAGGACTGTAACAAATGATTTTTCTTCAAAGAGAGATGGAAAGCCCCTGGCCCTTTATTTCAGGTACATGCCTCAATGCTGGCTTGCAAGCAGAGCTTTAGCCAGGAAGGCAAACCACTCTGAAGATGAGTCAAGAGCCTGGCTGAGTGAGCAGCCAGTTGGTGGGACTCCCTAGGTTTGTATCCCTGGGCCTGAGGAGGGTCATGCTTGTGGTAATCTACAAGGCCTAGGCTAAGAACTTGACTTTGAGTCTCTGTGGACACAGGGAACATGCAAGAGAGTGATTATCCTTTATTGTAGGACTCCCCATGACTTGGAGGAAGTCAGGGATTGCTGGCCATAGCATGGTGTTTGCAAAAGCATATTCAGTTGTGAGTGGTTCACACCCCAACATCCTCCACAGGATCCCTCACTGGCCTACAACAGTGCTTCATTGTAATGAGCCAGATGGGAACTGACAGGAACTGGACAAGGAAACTCTGAAAAGATGCTTCTCCTTCAGGAAAGAAAGAGAAGCCTGCTTTATTAATGGTATTCCTGGAAGCAAGCAGCTAGGGAAATTTCTAATTAGAAGTCACCTAAAGTGACTCTTTGGAGTTCTTTTGGGATATGGCTTAGTGACGGAGAGCTTCTTAATATGCCAAGGTCCTGGATTCAATTCCCAGTGTCAGAAAAAAGGAAAAAGAATGTTCTTATGGGAAGGATTGTTCTTATGTTGTAGTCAGCCTTCTCACTGCTGCAACAAAGAACCCAATAAAAAGCAGCTTGTGGAGGAATGGGTTTATTTTGGCTTACAGACTGGGGGGGGGGGAACTCCATGATGGCAGGGAAGATAACAGCAAAGGGTTGACATCACTTTGCCACAAAACTGCGAACAGCAGCAGGAAGGTGTACCAAACACTGGCAAGGGGAAGTCGGCTATAATACCTGTAAGCTCGCCTGTAACAACACACCTTTCCAATTCCAAAACTGCCATCACCTGGGGATCAGACATCCAGAACACATTAAGTTTATGGGGACACCTCAGTCAAACCACTACACCCTAAGATGCATTTCAGAAGCAAAGCAAATCTTCTCAGAGATACAATTCTGCAAATGCCCCTGACAGATTTGTGCTAATCTCCCCTGGTGTGTTTACCCTGCATGCTGACTGAAGTGGGTCACTTTTGCCCGGATAAGGCATGCCCTGCCTTTGGGATATAAACCATCACATGACTTCATGAATATGTATGCTGAACATGAAAACTGATAGGCAGTGATGATGGAGTTATAGGTCTAAACATGCCACACAATATCTCTTCCCTGACCACAATTGTTATTTTTTAAAATATTTTATTTATTTATTTGCAAGCAGAGAGATACATACATACAAAGAGAGAGAGGGAGAGAGAGAGAAAGAGAGAGAGAGAGAGAGAAAGAGAAAGGAAATCCAGACACAGCCGCCACCTTGTGCATCTGGCCTATGTGGGTACTGGGGAATTGAACCTGGGTCCTTAGGCACTGGAGATAAGTGCCTTTAACCGCTGAGCCATCTCTCCAGCCCCACAATTGTTATTTTATTAGCATTAAACCATATTCAGAAGACCTCTGTGTGTGGAAGTCTTAATGTGCTTAATGTGCTTTGGAATTATAAGGCAAATTTCCATCTGATTGTGTTTGAGCAACAATGTACCCTGTTCTTCAAAGAAATAACTGGGGGGCTATTTTCCTTACTATTGGGGTATTGCTTTACAGCTTAAAGCAATATTTGAAGTGTTTTGATTTTTTTTTTTTTTTGGTGGGGGAGTTCGAGGTAAGGTCTCTCGCTGTAGCCCAGGCTGACCTGGATTTCACTATGGATAAACAGTGGAGGGAGGGCGCCTATGGTTTTCCTCTGGGCTTCTTCAGCCATGAGCACGGGCACTATCTGCATCAGCACATACACCATACCACACACACACTGCACACATGCCAAAAAGATAAGTGTTGATGAGAATCTATAGCCAGTTCTGAGATATGTATGTATGTATTCATTTATTCATGTTTTTTGAGGTAGGGACTCAGTTGATGTGGAATTCACTATATAGTCTCAGGGTGGCCTCAAATTCATGGCAATCCTCCTACCTCTGGGATTTAAGGCATGTGCCACCATGCCCGGCTTGAGGTTTTTTATTTTTAATTAACAAGTCTTTTTATTATTTATTTATTTATTTTTGTTTTTCGAGGTAGGGTCTCACTTTAGCCCAGGCTGACCTGGAATTCACTATGTAGTCTTAGGGTGGCCTTGAACTCACAGGGATCCTCATACCTCTGCCTCCGGAGTGCTGGGATTAAGGGCGTGTGCCCAGCTTGATTGTTGTTAATCTTTAAAATATTTTATTTATTTATTTGAGAGAGAGAGGCACAGATAGAGAGAGAATGGGTATGCCAGGGCCTCTAGCCACTGCAAATGAACTCCAGATGAACGCGCCACTTTGTGCATCTGGCTTTATGTGGTACTAGGGAAGTAACCCAAGCCATTAGACTTTGCAAGCAAGTGCCTTAACTGCTAAGCATCTCTCCAGTCCCGGATCTCAAGGTTTTTGTTTTGTTTTGTTTTGTTGAGGTAGGGTCTCACTCTAGCCCAGGAGGATTGCTGAGAGTTCAATCCTTCCTGGAATCTTAAGGGGAACTCCTTTCTAGGCAGGGACTCAGGTTCTCATTGGAAAACAGGGAACTCCTTTAGGCAAAGAGACTGCAAGGACAGACAGGTTCAAGGACATTCAGGGGCCAGTCACTGCCATTAGGGGGTTGGAGCAGTGACCAATCTGACTTCTTCAAGCAGAGTGGGGCCGATTGGTGTGGCAATCAGGAAACTTCTCCAGTGGGTCTATGTAAGGGACCACGAGTGAAGTGCAGAAAGATAGTCTGAAAGAAAATGTTGGGGAGAAAGAATAAAAGCAAGGGATTAGGGGGAAGTAGACACTGAATAAATTCATTATTTATTTAAAAGAGTGCCCGTGCCTTCTGCCGCTGCAAATGAACTCCAGATGTGTGTGCCACTTTGTGTGTCTGGCTTATCCATGGGTGCTGGGGAATAGAACTCAGGTCCTCAGCTTTTAACTTCTGAGCCACCTCTTCCAACCCAAGAACGACATTCTTAAGCTCACTCCTTTCAGTGGCCCTTCCCATGGCTGGCATGTAGGCCCTGGTGCTGTGAATCCACCTTGTGACAGCCTATTGGAACTTGACTGCTACTTCAGTTCTCCCCAGTCATGCTGGCCTTGCTGGATTCTGGGTATTTTGCTTCATCTTCCTTTATCTTGCTCAAGATTCAATTGCAAAAATGTCTGCTACTGTGTTCCTCAACTCACTTCCTTTCTGTTCTCCTTTTCCAGTTATTCTGGGCATTTCAGCAGTCCTGAGAGCTCATTTTCTATACTCCTGTTTTGTCCTTTTACACACATCCTTCCTCCACGGAAGGGCGAGAATGAGTTTTCTGTGTGAAGTAAGAGTTTATATAAATATGCCAATGTGCAGTTTGCTTTGGGATTCCTTCCAAGGAATGTGGAAGCCTTGCACAGTGCAGTTGTCTGAGATGGATGTGACACAAGCCAGGAGAGCTCTTTATTAGTTACAAGATGACATACAGGTCATTCAAGCATTTTTTTTTTCTTCCCTAAGGTAGGAGTCTCACTCTAGCCCAGGCTGGCCTGGAACTCACTCTGTAGCACTGAACTCACAGTGATCCTGCTACCTCTGTCTCCCAAGTGCTGGGATTAAAGGTGTGAGCCACCACACCTGCCTCAGTCTTATTTTTTTTATTTTTAATTTTTATTTTTTTGGTTTTTTGAGGTAGGGTCTTGCTCTAGTCCAGGCTGACCTGGAATTCACTATGTAGTCTCAGGGTGGCCTTGAACTCACAGCAATCCTCCTACCTCTGCCTCCTGAGTGCTGGGATTAAAGGCGTGCGGCACCATGCCAGCTTTCAGTCTTATAAGTTTCATACAAGGGAGTCGAAAATACTGTTAATTAGCAAAGGGGCTAGAACAAACAACTTCTCAGAAATTTTGTAAATAAGAATAACAAACTCAGAACTGGGGAATATAGATCAGTGGTAAAATTATTGTCTAGCAGGGGTGTGATTCCTAGCAACATACACACATGCAGAGGAGCGAGAGAGAGAGAGAGAGAGAGAGAGAGAGAGAGAGAGAGAGAGAGAGAGAGAGAGAGAGGAAGGAAGAGAGAAAACAACCAAAAATTAGGGGGAGCGATAACTATAGGAAATGGATTACTAGCTAGGTAATTACCATGCAGACCAACAGGACGATGCCTCCTGTGTCTGGGAATCCAGAAGCACCTGCTTTCCTGGGGTTCATACAGGTAAACCCTCCTGAGATGCTCAGGGTAGTTTTCAGGCCAGTCTGTTAACCTACCACATGTCTGCTACTGGAGCTTTTCAGTTTTATACTTCCTCAAACACTCAAGAATACTCTTCCCCCAACAAATGTCCCCACTGAGCAGAGGTGGACTCTATCTGGCAACTTCTGGGTAATACATTCCTCACTCTAGCAAATTTATGATGTAGTTAGCAATATTCCTAGCAAAAAGTGGCTTACCTCTCTCATGGGGAATTGAACCCCGGTCTCCCAGATGCCAGGCATCTCCCAGAAAATTTGTTTCTTCATATTTTATAAATTCTTTCTTGCTTCCTTTTTCACTTTGAGAGCAGGTATGCAAATTTATTCGAGAGGTTCTTTTGGTGTGTAAGCCCACTCTTCTCCAGAGAGCCAGGGGATTCTGACTTGGTTTCCAGTACCACATATGAGCTCTCTCCCACTGAGCGGGTCTCCAATCAGAGAACAGTTGGTTACCTGCATAAGCTGTGTTCCACTATTGCACAAGTGTGTACTTCTTGACCTGCTGGTTGATTTCGTAGTTTGCAGGGTCCCCTGCTTATTCATGTTGTTGGTGACTGTTGTCCTCCAGCCGCTCCCATGGGGCTTTCTGGCACTATGAGGCCTGGATACCTGGCTTTTTATATGGGCAGTGGGGGCCAAACTTGGATCCTCACTCTTGTGTAACAAGCCTTCTTACTTCTAAGCCATCTCTTCAGCCCTCCTCTTCTCCCCTCCCCTCTCTTCTCCCCTCTTCCCCTTTCTCCCCTCCCTCCTCTCCTCTTCCCCCTTCTTTTTCTTTCCTTTAATTTTTTTTTGAGAAAGGGTCTTATATAGCCCAAACTATTCTCAAACTCACTTTAGAGCTGAGGATGACCCTGAATGTCTGCTTCTCCTGCCTCTCTACCTCCCAAGTGCTAAGATTACAGTATGTACCACTATGCCTGGCTTTATTTCTATTTTCAAAGAGAGGACTTGTTTGAGGAAGAGTAGTAATCATAGTAAATATGTAGATTGCTCTTTAATTTTATCAACTATATAATTAAACTATATTTAATCAGACAGGCTGACCACTGTGCTACTTGCTTACTGGTTCTCACCACAAGTGACATCTTGCTATAAAGAAAGTTTTTAAGATTCTAGGACTGAATATTTTTACTTCTTCACCAACTTCCCCACAACACATACTCAGCCACAAAAAGGCTTACTGTTCCCACCCTTAGTAAATACAATATTAAATAGATGATGTGTTTGTTGTAATGAACTTTTTTTTTTTGAGTCAGGGTCTTTTTTGGGGGGGGGGATTTCGAGGTAGGGTCTCACTCTAGTCCAGGCTGACCTGGAATTCACTATATAGTCTCAGGGTGGCCTTGAACTCACCGCAATCTTCTTACCTGTGCCTCCTGAGTGCTGGGATTAAAGGCATGCGCCACCACGCCCGGCTTGAGGCAGGGTCTTGCTCTAACCTAGGCTGACCTACAATTTACTATGTAGTTTCAGGGTGGCCTCAAACTCTCTGTGGTCCTCCTACTTCTGCCTCTGGTGTGGAATGCTGGAATTAAAGGTTTACACCACCACACTCCACACTTGGCTTTTTTAAGAGACTGGTTATGGTTGTTGATGTTTAGAAATTTACTTTGGGAGTTTCAATCTTTATTCTTTTTCTTTTTAATTAAAATAGCAACTAGTGTTTAAGAAAACCTGGATAAGAGGAAAACTTAAAGTCAGTTATAAATCTATTTCTTTTACTCTCTTTGTAGTCATATTTACATTTACATGTACAACTTAAGAAACAGGATGTAATTAGAGATTTATTACTCTTTTCAATTCATGAATATATCAGGAGCCTCTTGCCACTATAAAGTTTTCAATTGTTCTATTGTATCTACCGCAATTTAAACAGCCTCTTACTATTAAATGCTTGAGTTTTCAGATTTTCTATGAATTATTGAGTTTTCAGATTACTAACTGTTGTTAGTAATGCCATGGTCATTATGCTCAGCTAAATTTTTGTTCATATTCTTAGATTCTTAAAGCCTAAGGAATGTATCTTATCATACAGCTAAAGAGAAGCTTGATAATTTTGCAGTTTAAAAATATTTATATATATATATTTGCAAACAGAGAGATAAAGAGAAGAGAGGCAGATAGAGAGAATGGGCACACCAGGGCCTGCAGCCACTGCAAACTCCAGATTCATGCGCCACTTTGTGCATCTGGCTTGAGGTGGGTACTAGGGAATAGAACCTAGGTCTTTAGGTTTTTCAGGCAAGCGCCTTAACCGCTGAGTAATTTCTCCAGTTCAATTTTGCAGTTTTTTAGAAAGTCAATTTTAAACATGGGGAAAAAAAGAAAATTAGAGTTTTCTTTGCTCACCAATCAGGTTAAGTACTTCCCCCCCCCCCACTTTTAGTGTTGAAGCATAAAGAGACTGCTTTCTTTTGTTGAAGAATATTTAAAGGTATTTCTTAAGTTTAAAAATGAATTAGGTGCTGGGGAGATGGCCCAACATTTAAAGGCAATTGCTTAAACAGCTTGTATTCAAATACAGTACCCAAAGTAAACCAGATGCACAAAGAGGCACATGCATTTGGAGTTTTGTTTGCAGTGGCTAGAGGCTCTGGCATACCCATTCTCTCACTCACTCTCTCCTACCTGCAAATCAATTTTTGAAAAATCTACTTTTTAAAACAAAAAAATGATTTAATCTCCATTGCTACAATAATATATGATATTCTTGTAAATTCTCGGGCTTCACTCTGAGGGATTTAGAAGTTTGGATGCAACAGTAACAACTTTGTGTCATGGTGGAAGGAGCCAGATTCCTGACTGGGCCAGAGGACCTCACAGATGCCATAGAAAATAGGGATTTTGAGGCATGGGTTTTCATCTGTCCTTCAGCTTTCCTTCCTGGGCTTCATAAGTGAATAAATAACTAGCCTCCTATTTCTGGGATGGTAAGGATGCAGTCTACATTGGGCAAAGGGAAGTGCAGAGTGACCTTTCAAGGTATTTTCAATTTAAGAGTTTATAATTAGAAAACACTGAGTTCATATAATACAGTTTTTACCCTGAAAGCACCCATCAGTATTACTGTCTCCTTCATTCATTCGTGTCTTCCCTAGGTAGTCTGTGGGCTCTGCCTCTGAGTCTTCACCATCACACCCCTGGGCAGTTTCATGATGGTAAAAGAGTTCATTTCCCGCCTTCCTTTTAGAGGATGACTTCAGCTTCCTGCTCGCTTTTTTTTTTTTTTTTTTTCAAGAAGCTGAATTGTGACTGTTTGCTTTTGAAGACAAGACCTGCTATGTATCTGAGGCTGGCCTGGAATTTGTTATCCTCCTGCTTCAGTGCTGGGATTACAGGCATGCGCCACTTAGTCCAGGCTTTAACATGGGACTCTGTTTTGTTTTGTTTGTTTTTTGAGGTAGAGTCTAGCTCTAGCCCGGGCTGACTTGGAATTCACCATGTCCTCGAACTCTCAATGATCCTCCTACTTTCACTGGGATTAAAAGAGTGTACCACCACACCCAGCAACATGGGACTCTTAGATATTGACTTTGCCAGGCTTTGTGTCCAAAGGTAGCAAGAATCCTAAAAGATGTGGCTCTTTGCTCCTGGAACATATAGTCTCACAGAAGGGAAGAAGTAAATCTTGTCAACATAATTGCAATTAGGGAATTACTGTGATGGAGAAAAGGTGCCAGGAAGGCCACCTGAGCATGGGTGTGATTGGACTCCTAAGGTCATGATGCTTGTCCCCATTTTGACTTTGAAGGTGACTTCTTTTTTTTTTATTCATTTTCAAGGAGAGAGAGAGAGAGAGAGAGAGAGAGAGAGAGAGAGAGAGCGCGAGCGCGAGCGTACCAGGGCCACCACCTTGTGGGTCTGGCTTATGTGGGACCTGGGGAATTGGAATTGAACCCGGGGCCTTAGGCACTGGAGGCAAGTGCCTTAACCACTGAGCCATCTCTCCAGCCCTGAAGGTGACTTCTTTTGAGTGCCGGTTGTGCCTCTGAAGTGAAGATGAAGAATTTATGCCTTCTGTAGAAATAGCTCACGTTTTTAAAAGAAAATACTTGTTATAGTCTTAACTTCAACACCATTTTTATAGTGGATACCAACTTATTCTATATTTCAAATAGCTAGGAGAGGATTGAATACCCCTAAAGGAACACACAGAGGAATGATTAATCATGTGAGGCCTACTAGTTATATGTATATACATATACAGAAACACCACACTATATCCCATAAATATGAACCATCATCATGTTGCAAATAAATAGGTTAACACTATTTTATCTGAAGAACATTCTTCTTAGTTTTATATTTTGACAGTTTTCATACATATTCATATATTTTTGTTTTGTTTTGTTTTCGAGGCAGAGTGGAACTCTAGCCCAGGCTGACCTGGAACTCACTCTGTTGTCCCAGCCTGTCCTTGAACTCATGATGATCCTCCTACCTCTGCTTCCCGAGTGCTGGGATTAAAGGCGTGCACCACCACACCTGCCAGAATATATTTTGATCATAATTACTCTGATTTCTTTCTTTTGCTTTCTTCCTCCATCCCCTTTCACTGAACTCCTTGAAGAAAATGCTTCAGTAGCACAAGAACAGTATGCTTAGGTGGGTGAGGTGGGAAGGCTGGCAGACTGGGAATGGGACCATCTAGAGTTGCTATGGAGGATCCACACATCTTAGTTTACAGTATGGGAATTTTAGCAAATCTGCTCTCTAAGAATTAGCCTTTGAAGAAACCCAACTGTTGCTTAATTTACAGTAAAGGAGGTCTTAACCACAGGATCTTGGAGCCTGGGGTGACTATGTCAAATAAGCACGTTCTTCCAAGCTGTCACATCTCCTGGGGTTAACCAGGGCTGCTCTTTGCCAGAGGATGGCTCTCCAGCCCAGTAACCTGAAATGAGATGCCTTGCAGCGCATCGGGTTGCTAAGTGTTCTCACGTGGCTGTGTTCCTGTGTGTCCTGATGAGATTTGTTGCCCATATCCACACTGTCTGCTCTGGCTCACTGGGAATGGAGGGACCAAGGCTGGCTGCAGTGCTTTGAGTCCACCGCTATGGCTTCCCACTGACGACCTGGAAACTTGAGCTTTGGGATTTATCAATGGACATTGCCAAAAAGAACTATCTTAGGGTCTTACTGTGTCTACCTGGACTAAATTGTTGATTATCACCTCCACTCTTCAGACTGTTAGGGGCGTGTTAAGGTTCAACATGGAGAAAAGAGATGTGTTGTTGTTGTTGTTGTTGTTGTTTTCCTTGAGAATAAAGCATGGTTCCCCAAGCACAGTCATATTTTGTTTTGTTTTGTTGGCTATGGGTACAAAAGACTTTATTCATGAACCAAAATACATGTTTACTATGTGTCAAGTGCTATCCCATGATTATCCCCCATTTAAAACATTCTTTTAAGGACCCTGTGAACTTGGTGCAGTTACTGCCCCATGGCATTGGCTTGGGCATTCTTACTCATGCGCAGTTCTCCCTCTTCGCTGCCTGTGATCCAGAGCCCCTGCTCTGTATTCACCCAGCTCTCTCTGTTTGTTATTGCTCTGAGTGATAGCATTGATCTTATTTCTTTGTGAAGCTAGTCATGGTATGTAAGCTAAAAATCGAAATACAATTCAAAATTCTGTGACAATATTTAAAATGTGTCTCTTTTAAAACTATAACACCTCCCTGAGATGTGTGTTTACAAGAGTTTTGGGAATAGTGTTCATGAATTTGCATTCTGCTTCCCACCCCGTCTGCCTGTTTTCCTGTTTGGACAAGGACACTCACGCTCAGTTAGGCTAGATGGAAGGTGCCATGCTTAGCCTGTTGTTGAACAGAGCCTAGAAACTAACACTATTACTAATATCATTAATACTATCTTACAAACTTTTTTTTTGAGGTAAGGTCACACTCTATCCCAGGCTAACCTAGAACTCAGGATAGTCCCAGGCTGCCTTCAAACTCAGCCATCCTCCTACTTCTGGGACTAAAGGTGCAGACCGCCATACCCGCCTTGTGAACTATTTTAATTGTCCACAGACTTAAAGCTCAAGAGCATCCATCTGCTTTAGTTTGACTTACCTGTGCTGCCTGAGAAATGCAACGCAGAGCCTGCCAGTGCCCTGGGAATCTCAGAAGTGCAGGGTACCGGGAGTGTTGAGATGAAACAAGCATTTGTAGTAAGACACTGTAAGTCAGACAGACTATTGTGGGAGAGACTTGATGGTGGCCTAGTGTAGGTCTGGTTGGGAGAGAGGGGAGTGGCTGGCTCCAGGCGAAAGGAGAAAACTGTCCTCCAGGGCTGCCATTCTTGCTAAAGCCCGAAGCATGCCCCATGGAGGGTGCTGTGGTGTCCTGGGCCTCTTACCCTTGGGGGCCTGGCTCAAATGCAGCATTTTGGCTTACTGAAGTTCATTGCATCTCTACTCAGTATGACTGATACACTTCTTTGTTTTACTTTTCCAACAGGTTTGTTTAGATATAGTTAACACACAATTTGTTCTTTTAAAGTGTACAATTCATAAATGTACACAATAAACCGCTCACTGTTCAGTGAATATTCGCTAATAAACAAAGGGTACAATTCATTACATTTTAGTGTTTGGATGTACACGTATTACTGATATGCTTAGAGTACCTTCATCACCCCAAAGAAGCCTCTGCCCATTAGCATGAATGATCCATCCTGCCCTCTGTCCCCTAGCCCCTGATAGCCCTCCCTCCATTTTCTGTGTCATGGCTTTGCTGTTCTGCACATTTTCTATAAATGGAATTGTGAACTATGTGGCCTTTTATGACTGGCTTTTCACTTAGAATAACGTCACTAGGCTTGTCTGCTTGAGCCTGTACCAGCATGACCCCCTTTTTGTTGTAAAGTAGTATACAGGAATAGCACATTTGGACCTTTGGGTTGTTTGCATTTTTTCCTGCCGTATAAGAACTAGAATTCTTTCTTGGTAGTTATTTTCCCCATAGTACTTTTGAGAATTGATCCCATTTTTTCACTTTATTGATTGTGAACTTTACGAACATATTGGTCATATTCCTATTGGGTTATACTCTTAATTTATTTTTAATTTATTTATTTTCTTTTTCTTCTTTTTTTGTTTTCTTTCTTTTTAATTTATTAAGTAGAAACTTTGTATGAACAAGTCATGTGTTGGTACCACCATTTTCCTCCTCCCTGCTTCCCCCTTCCACTGCTGGCTCTCCTCATGGGATTTCTGCTGTGCACCATGGGGTTGTGGGCTATGGGTTGTGCAAACAGCAGTCAGTCATTGGAGGTGGGGAGGCTCTGCCTCTGGATATTCCCCCACCCTGACTCTTACAGTTTTTCTGTCCCCCCATCTGCATCTGGATATTCCCTGGGCCCTGGTGGGTGTGTTTTTAGTCCACTATAGTGTTGAGCTTTTAGCAGCTTCTGACTTTCTTCTACTTTGGTATGTTTTGAGTATCTTTGGTGTCTGTCTGCATCACCCTGGCACAAGTTGTCAGGCTCACTGTGGAAGCAGCGCTCTTGCTTATCTCGACACTTCCTCTGTGGTTTTACCTGGGCTCTAGCTGATGTAGGAGGGGTGGTTTAGGCATTTCTGGTCTTGTGGCCTTCTGAAAAATAAAAACATTCTCCACAGAGAGTGAGATCAGCATAGGTTAAATAGGACAAGCATTGTCAGTTTGGAGAGAGTATGATGAGTGTATCCTCTCTTTAGGCCCAAGGTTAGTGGAAGCTTCTCCTTGGAGTCCAGCTTCTTGGTCTCCATAGGATTTTGGCTTGGATCCCAGTTCCAGCTATGGATTCCTTGTCACTGAGAAGATCTTTTGGCCAATCAGAGAGCTCTTGTTTACCCACCTAGGTTGAGTACTACTATTGCACAGATGTGTTCATCTTGTCATTGTCGTATAGCAGTGTCCCCTGCTTTCTCCCAACACTGGTGGGCACTTTTTCCTGGTAGCTCATTGTAGTGCTGTCCAGCATTATGCTGGCCAGCCATCTTTCAGGTTCCAGCCAGGTCTCTTCTCTCCATATTGTGAGTCGACAGCATGTGGTACCCTTTCCCTATAGGGTTTATCTTTTGCCTGGAGCAGGCAGGTAACCTTTTGGGGGGTTGGGTTTTGAAGTAGGGTCTCACTCTAGCCCAGGATGACCTGGAACTCACTCTGTTCAAGGCCAAGGCTGGCCTTGAACTCACAGTGATCACTCTGCTTCCTGAGTGTTGAGATTAAAGACACTCGGTCTTGTTTGCACTTTTGACTGTTAGGAATAATGTTATGAACATTCATGTACAAGTTTTTGTGTGGTCTGCTACTTATATTTTTCTTGGGTAAGAACCAAAGGCTGACATACTTGTTCCTGAGCACACACATATACATACATGTGTGTATGTATACATATGCACAAATGTATGTACATATGTAGTTTGGTAGTCTCGGGCTGCAGTCCTAGGCTATTCACGTTGTCCTGTGAACTCTGTACTTCTGGTTAGTAGCACCTATTTTACTACTGCAGTAGCCAACTGGGCATGGTGGCACATACCTTTAATTCGAGTGCTTGGGAGACAGATGGAGAAGAATCATGAGTTCAAGGCCAGCTTAGACTGTGTAACAAGACTTTGCCTGAAAAACATATTAAACAAAAATAGGAAAAAATAAATTGAAGAAGCTGTGTATAATTCAAAGTGAATATTTTTTGTTTGGTTGGTTGTTGGTTTTTAAAGGGAGGGTCTTGCTCTAGCCTTGGCTGACCTGAAATTCACTATGTAGTCTCAGGGTGGCCTTGGACTCACAGTGATCCTCCTACCTCAGCCTCCTGAGTGCTGGGATTAAAAGCATGTGTCACCATGCCTGGCTCCAAAGTGAATCTTTTAATAAAAATATTTATTTATTTGAGAGAGAGAAGGGCCTCCTGCCACTGCAAAATTACTCCAGACACTTTGTGCATCTGGCATTACATAGGTACTGGGGAATCAAACCCAAGCCATCAGGCTTTGCAAGAATGTGCCTTTAACTTTGAAGCCATCTCTCCAGCCCCCAAAGTGAATGTTTGACCATTTTGTTTAAATCCTGCCAGCTTGTAGCATGTAAAGCTTTTTGTGGCTAGCCTCTGCCTTTCTCTTCACTTCTCAGTTCCTAGACTGTCACACTGTTCTCAGTTACTATTTGTTTTTCCATTCTTTAAACCTACCTGGTTCGTCTGTTCCTCAGGGCCTTTGGACATGCTGCTCCTTTTGCTCAGCCCTCTCTTCTGCACCTGCCTCCAGTTACTTAAGACTGAACTTAAATATCATCAACAGTACTGATGAGCTGTTTATTCCACCTCTAAACCACGAAGCCACAAAAATGAATAACTAAGCACCATGAGTGTGTGTGTGTTGCTAGGGACTGACCTAGGTTCTTGTGAACACTGAGCAAGTGCTGTACCACTGGGTTCCATTCCCAACCCCCACAGACTCCTTTTTTTGGGTTTTGTTTTGTTGTTGCTGGTTTGTTTTGCTTTGAGACAAGCCCAGGCTGACCACAAACTTATGACGATACTCCTACATCAGTGCCTGGAGTTCTGGGATTACAGGTGTGAGTCCCCACACCAGCTCTCCAACACCAGTCTCTTTTCTGCTTGCATGTGTGTGTGTGGAGAGGCAAGAAGAAAACCTTGGGTGCTCCTCAGGAACACTGTCCATCTTTTTCGAGACATTTTCTCCATACATATATAGACAATATACTGTGATGGTAGCCCCATCCCACCACCCTTTCTTTTTGCCCTCTTGAATACCCCTCCACTGGATCCCTTCTCCTTTCCAACTAGTTTATTCTATTTTGATTCTGTCATTTCTTTTCCCTCCTGTTATGCAGGTCTTGTATAGGTAGTGTCAGCCTCTGTTAGGTTATGAATACAAGGACCTCTTTAGGTCTGGAAAACAGTATTGCAAAGCACTTCTGTCCTTCTTTGGGTTCTTACATTCTTTCTACCATCTCTGCCCAATGGTCCCTGAGCCTTGGGGGTGTGGTAAAGAAAGAGACCTATCTCTGCTGCCCCACTGCAGGGATCACAAGGCATGCACCACCACGCCAGCATTTTAGATGGGCTCTGGGAATGGAACTCGGGTCTTCATGCTTGTATGGCAAGCACTTTACTGACTGAGCTATCCCTCAACTGTAGCAGCATAATTCTTACCTTGACCTTTTCTTCTTCCTAGGGCTACAATCCTCTGGCCCTGCCCCGTTCTTCTCAGAGACCATCTGCGAGGAGACTGAGAACGTTGGCCACTGCAAGGACCAAGACGTGCTTCCTGGTGCAACCTTCGGCATATGGTAGGTTTGGCACTTTCTGCCTCTTTGTCATGAGGATACTGGGCACAAGCTGAAGGTTAGCTGGCCGCTGGTTCTCTCCTGCTGCTTCTGCGCAGTTAAGACACTGCCTAGATCCCTTCTTTTAGCCTTGGGTCTATCTTAGCTGTTTACTAATTTCAGGTAAGTGGCTGTTTCCTCACTGATGGTTGATGTTTATAAATGGCAGAAGGGACATCAGTACCACCCAAACTCTTTGTATCACTCACTTCTAGGAGAGGACACTCAGCTAGTTCTCCTACCTGAGCCTTAGGAACAATTTATGGCACTGTATGTACTCGTCACTTTTCACATGGCTGGTAGAAAATACCTGACCAAAAACAGCTGGAGGGAGGGAGGGATTACTTTGGCCTCCAGTGCCAAGGGATAGTCTGTGACATCAGGGAAGGTCGGGCAGCAGAGCCTGCAGGTGCAGTCCCGAGGCAGAGAGGGATGAATGCTGGTGTGCAGCTTCCTGTCTCCTTTTTATTCCATGGGGTGTGCTGCCCACAGCTAGGATGGGTGTTCCTTGCCCAGCAGCTCCACCACAGACATGCTCAGAGATCTGTCTCCTAGGTGGTTGAGTTGACAATGGAGATTACCCATCGCAGGCATAAAAACCCTTTAGGACATATCTGTCAGGTGTGCATTTTCAGCCTGTCCTGGAAGTTACTATAACTCAATCACTGCTCTCACTGTTCTCAAACCCAAGATGTGCCCATTGGTGGGGGGTTGAGTCCCGTGTGACTGATGGTGACACTGTGCAGCTCAGTTCCTTGCCTTGACGCTTCTGAAGTTAACTTCAAGGAAATTTTATTCTTGAAAATAGAAACAGCAGTTGTGTCTTCAGTGTAAAAGACGTTGTTTTCTCATTGCATACATCTGGTTACCTTACACTAAGGTACCTTTGGCCCCTGTGATAGCCATTCTTTATCATTACTAGCACTTAGGGCACTGGCCTGGAAAGACTGCAGCCCCGATTAGACCATGTGTGTGATCTGAAGGTAATTAAAACTTTATGAACAGTTAGGTGTTTTTTTTTTGTCTAGCACAGCATTCTGTAGACTTATTTGACTTATGTAAAATTAAAAATAATTCCATGGGGCTCGAAAGATGGCTCGGTGATTAAGGCACTTGCCTGATAATCCTGGGCTCAGTTCCCCAGTATTCATGTAAAGCCAGATGCACAAAGTGGCACATGCATCTGGAGCAGTTTGCAGTGGCTGGAGGCCCTGGCACACCCATTCTCTTTCTCTCTCTTCTCTCCATTGCTCTTTGCTTTCAAATAAATAAGTTTAAAAAAACAATTCCAGGAATGTTGCTAGGACTTGAATGCCTATACTGGGCCAACAGTAGGAATGACAGATACTTCTAGCTATTGGAAACCAGTGTGATTTTTCCCTTTGTGTGGTAATGTGTGTCCCATGGAAGCAGGCAAAGAAAAGAATCCATCTATTCAACAGATACTTGCTGAACATGTTCTGTGTGCCAGGCACTCTTCAGTGTTGCGAATAATACAGCAAACAAAACAAGATCCTTGCTTCACAGAGCTGTCAGCCTCTGCTAACAGCCAGAGCAGGGAGGCCCAGGGAACACTGTCGCAGGTGTCCTGGGAAAACCACTGTCAGCATGGCAGTGAATAGAATGGAGGCTGGAGAAAGGGGAGCATTGGAATCTGCTTTGAAAAATAAAGCAGCGTAAGGCTTCAGACACTGCAGAATTTTAGAAACCTATTAAAGCAACAAACAAAAAAGGTACTAGGCTGAGAGATCTTAGGTTCAAAAAAGAAGGATTATTTTCAAGTACACTATTTTTAACTTTTTTTTTTAAAAGATTCTCAGAATTGGCCCAAACTCTGCCTCCGTCATTTCCTCCTGGCCTCTGTTGTTAGTTCCAAACACACCCTTTTCTAGAATTCTTTTACGCAGGAACAAGTAAATGAATTTATATCTGCCCCTTTCATAATGTTAGAGATAACATGCTATACTTCTCTGTAACGTGTAACTTTCTCCTAACAGTATGTGTAGGGGAATTTGACAAGTCAGTGTTAACAGAGCCCCTCCCCTCGCTTTTTTACAGCTGTCAAAGCTGCCCAGTGAAGCCGGGTGTGGTGGCGCACACCTTTAATCCCAGCACTAGGGAGGCAGAGGTAGGAGGATCACTATGAGTTCAAGGCCATCCTGAGACTACGTAGTGAATTCCAGGTCAGCCTGAACTAGAGCGAGACTCTACCTCCAAAATCCCCCCCCCCAAAAAAAAAAAAAACAAAGTCCAGTGAAGATGTACCACAGTTTAAATAGTGACCCACTGATGGACACTTGGGCTATGGCCAATCATTGGCCTCTAAACAGGGTTGCAGTAAAGAGCTGCCATTGGTCAGTTTGCATGTGTGCAGTTATATCTACATAAACTCCTAAAGAGTTTGTATGTGTGCAGTTTGACAGATATCTTTTAAAAATAGTTTTATTTATTTGCAAGACACAGAGAATATTGGTACACCAGTGCCTCTTACCACTGCAAACAGATTCCAAACATATGCAACACTTTGTGTATCTGCCTTGACATCAGATTTGTAAGCAAGTGCCTTTAACTCCAGAGTCTTCTCCCTAGTCCAGCAACAGGTATCGTTAACTAGTCTCTTTATTATTACTCATAATAAAGATATTAAATAAATAAAGTACTATGTTTTGTTTTTCGAGGTAAGGTCAGATGTGGTGGCTCAGGCCTTTAATCCCAACACTCAGGAGGCAGAGGCAGGAGGATCACGGTGAGTTCGAGACCACCCTTAGACTACATAGTGAATGCCAGGTCAGCCTGAGATATAGCATGAGCCACCACATCTGACTTTTTTTTTTCTAGCAGGGTCTCACTGTGTAGCCCAGGCTGGCCTCAAACTCTTTTTCACATTTTTTTTTTTTGGTTTTTCGAGGTAGGGTCTTGCTCTAGCCCAGGGTGGCCTCAAACTCATGGTGATCCTCCTATCTCTGCGAGGTAGGGTCTTGCTCTAGCCCAGGGTGGCCTCAAACTCATGGCGATCCTCCTATCTATCTCTGCCTCCCGAGTGCTGGGATTAAAGGCGTGAGCCACCACACCCAGCTATGGCCTCAAACTCTTGATCTTGCCTTGGTCTCTTGAGTGCTGGGATTACACAAGATTTCAATGGTGCCCAGGCCTAAAGCATTACATTTTAAATTCTGTAAACTCTTAGCATGTACTTAGGTGACCTACTGAGAGTTAAGACCTTTCCCCATAGCTCCATCCTTTGCTATAGCTCACTGAAATAGGTCAGCGGACAAACCAAGCTGACACAGTGAGTCTTCGAGAGCAGACTCAGACAGGCCTGCTCAGAAGGTCGGTCCTTTGTCATTGCTGCTAAGATTTCAGTGTTCTGGTTGTCCACTGTATTACCGGAGACTGATACAACCATTCTAACACAATTGGCTGACTTTTCATACCATGTTTTGACTTCCAGTCTGTGTTAGATTATAAAACGTGCAGCCTTCCTTATTCCTAAACAGTAATTTAGCATCTAAATGTAAGAAATGGAGGAAGCAAGAAGGCTTTAGCTCCACAGTGAAGCCCCACACCTGGCTCCTGGGTCCTCTTAAAGTTTGCATTGAGGCTGAAAGCCTTCTGGCTTTAGTTTCTGTGATTTATTTTTTAAAATGGACTGACTCAAATTTTGGTATTCCTAGCAATCTGATTTCTAAGTTATATAATTTGATTTTGAAACTTGTCTGCAAATAAACAGCCCTAGGAACTTCACAACAGGGTACATTTTGGCCTACTGGGCCCTCTGTGGACCTGTTTGCAGAGCAGCAAGTTTTGCCTCCGTATGGCATAAGGCTCAGAGGCTGAAATAAGACTTGAGTATTGTATACCATTTAAATTATTTTAATATCCAAATAGAAAGTTGATAAGAGTTAAAACATTTGTTTAAGTTACTATTTCTTTTTAAAAATATTTTTACTCAAGAGAGAGAACTGGGTACACCAGGGCCTCCTGCACTGCAAGCAGACTCTAGATGCATATACCACTTTGAGCATCTGGCTCCATGTGGGAATCAAACCTGGACTGTCAAGCTTTCTAAGCAAGTGCCTTTAACTGCAGAGCCACCTCCCAGTGCTGAGCTACTATTTCTAAATAAGATGGCTTTTAAATAGTTCATTCATTTATTCATCCATTCATCCATTTATGCTGAGGATTGAAGGTTAGGACCTCACACATGCTAAAATACACTCTACCTCTGAACTACATTCCTTTCTCCAAGGCTTTATATGTTTTATCGCTTCTCAGTCTTTTGGCTAAGAGCAAGTGAAGAGTTGGTATATTTTAACAATGTTAAATATAGTCAAGGGTTCTGTTTCTTAATGCCCAGGGCTGACTGATGTTTCGGAGGGTCAAAGCTATATCAGCTCCTTTTCTCATGGTGAGATCAAATACTGACAAGAAGCAGCTTAAGAGAAGAAGGATTTATTTTGACCTACAGTTCAAAGGATCTAACCTGTGAAGGTGGGAAAGCATGGCGGCAGGAATGTGAGGTGACTGGTCACACAGTTCATTCTTAGGAGGGAGAGAAAGATGAATTCTGGTGCTTAGCTCACGTTCTTCGTTTACTCAGTCCAGTCCTCCGGTCTAAGGGATGATGTTGCCTACATTGAGCCTTGGTCTTGCGTTTTCAGTTAAACCTTTCTGGAAGCATCCTCATGGTTACACCGAGCGCAGTGTGTTCATGGTGGCTTTATAAATCCAGTCAAGTTGGCAAGATTAACCATGACAGCTGACATTGTATGACGTAGTTGCAGCCACTGTATGTTTTTTGGGTTAATAACTGACATTGAGTCTCACTTTGATGGCCACTATTCCCAGTGCTTGACATGTGGGTTACATCACAGTTTTCACACCCATCTTATGGAGTTGCTATAATTGGCTCTGCTTGCCAAAGGGTTAAGTGACTTTTCTAATGTTAACAAGGAGAGAGTTTGAATTCCAGGCATCCTGTTGACCTGCTGAGCCCTGAAGTAACCACCCTGCCTAGGCCACATGATAACATCTCACTGATTGCTGCCCCTGGAAATTTGTTAAATGGATGTTAATGTTAAAACTCTGATGTGTTTCCATGCAATAAACTGCTCACTGTCATGGCTGAGCTCTTCTCCCATGTAATGACCCGGAATCTCCAGTTATAGCAGGGCAATGAATATTTTTGTTTTACTAAAAGTTTGTATTTAGCAGGCAGTCAGCAACAATTTCATGAAATTAAATCCCTTGCTATCTACAGGCAGTTTCATTTTCCAAAGTCCAAACTCCATTTGAGATTAATGACCTAAGCTTTCTAATTCTGGCTGTATGCAGGAGGCAAAACTTTTTTAAGGCTTCAGGAGGTCTAGCTGTCAATTTTTAATCCCATTCTGAGAAAACCTGCTTTTGACATGGTCAAGGACATGAAAATACTTTTGGAGAGCTCCTGTATCTCTGGCCACTAGTGGAAATGTATCCCACAACCCACAAACTCTGGGTAATGAGAGTACCCTCTTTTGTTGCCCCAGTGAGGTAGGGTCTTGCTCTGTCTAGCCCAAGCTGACCTGGAATTCATGAAGTAGTCTCAGGCTGGCCTCGAATTCACTACATCAGCCTCCCTGGGATTAAAGGCACGAAACCCACACCCAGCAGAGAGTACCCTCTTTTTAAATATACTGTGAGGGTTGGTAGAATTCAAGAGTTTTAGCCATGGAAGGATCTTTTTCCATTTAGATATGCCATCCAAAAAGGTATTCTGGAGAAGGAAAAGTTTTAAAACAATGTTTAAGATGAAAATTGATAATAAATATATTTGTTATATAGCTATCAAAAAATAGTCTACATTATCCATTAGGTTTTTAGTAGTTACAGCTATCAGGCATACTGAAATCCCAATATTAGAATGATTATTATTTGACAAGAAATAATAAATATTTCTAAAATTTTGTTTCCTTCACTCCAAATGCTTAAATAAATGTAGAATTTGGGGCTTTCTCACAAAGGTTAAACTACACACACACACACACACACACACACACACACACACACACACACATATATATATATTATATATATATAATAGGTATGTCTGCTGAAAAGAATATTCAATCAAAACAAAAACAAGAATAAAATGCTCAACCCTATCTATGTACCTGATTTGTGTTTTGGCTTTTTAAAAAGTAACACTTTCCCTTTGAATATTTAATGTATAGAAATGACTATGAAAATGGTGAAGCCAAAAAAACCATGGGAAAAATAAACTGTTGAAGCTTTTTTAATGGGATGCAAGCTTAGAGTATTTTTGGGGGGACAGGACTGTTGGGGATTAGATTCAGGGCTCTGTGCACACAAAGCAAGTGCTCTGCATTGAATATGATATATAAGACATAAATATTTTGTTTCGGATTTTAGCTTCTCCAGGAACTCAAATACACATGCTATCCTAAATTTTAAGACAAAGATCAGTAGAGTGACCTCAGCCAGCCATGTCATTTTTTCCTCCTTATGGTACCAGAGAGAGAATCCCCCTCATTTTTATTTATTATTATTATTATTATTATTATTATTATTATTATTATTATTTGTTTTGTTTTTCGAGGTAGAGTCTCACTCTAGCCCAGGCTGACCTGGAACTCACTATGGAGTCTCAGGCTGGCCTCGAACTCAGGGTGATCCTCCTACCTCTGCCTCCCAAGTGCTGAGATTAAAGGCGTGCGCCACCACACCTGGGTTGAGAATCCCCTCATTTTTGAAGCTGCCTCTAATTGTTCTTGTTACAAGAAAAAGTAGTTTTTCTGGCCTGGAATGTATCCCATTAAATGAGTCAATCCTCTTATTGACTAAAAATTCTCTCTTGAATATGAGGCTAGAATAGTGACTGAGCGTATGAGAGAACTCAGGGATGACAGGGAACTTTATGACCCCACAGGATTCCACAAGAATCCAGGAATTTCCTTTGCTCTTAAGGTTGGCCTTGAGCACTCCTTGGGAAAAGCAGTGCTGCCTTCATTTTGGCTCCCAGGGATCTGCTGCTTGTCTGCATAGTATAGAACCTTTGGACTTCTCCAGACTTTAGAAAGCTGAAGGAGCCTCTATTACCAGTGGGAAAGTGGAAAGAACAGTGTCAAAGTTAAGCATTAGACCAACAGCCAAAGGCTGGGAGGAGGTGCGCTGAGCCTGTGCTGAGCTGCCTCCCTCGGCAATGTCTAACCTCAACATTCCAGGAAATGTCCTCTTCTAAGTCACAGACAGTGGGATAGACATTCACGCAGGCTCTGAGCCTGTCAGGTGACCTGAGCTCCTGGGTGGCTGTGTGTTAGAAGGTGGGGCTGGCCAGTGTTTGCAAGGATATGACCTCACAGAAAAGACACAGATGTTAGCTCAGTTTGCTAAGGGCAAAAAGGTGTGCAATTTCTCAGCCTCTCCCCAAATTGACTCACAAGGAAGGAACATTGTGTTTAGAACAAAAAGACTTCAGCTAATGGCTGAAGGAAGGAGCTTGACAGCTGAGAAGGTCCCAGCGTGACTCAGTAGTTGCCCAGGTTCAGAGCTCATCCAGGCCACTTGCTGGATTCCAAATTGTGCTTATTATCACCCAGGTGGACATGATGGTTCCAACATCAGGAAGTGGTTGGGAACATTGGTGCCAATGTTTAAGAAGGGCCCGAACCAGTGACTTACTCTGTCAGCTCTGGGGAAGTGCTAACTCCCTGGGAGGCAGGGCTGCATTAGGAAGGCAGGGAGGACACAGATAAATGGGACCATTTTCAAGGGTTTAATATTTTATGGTTTTGAGGACTGTGATTATATAAATTATAACTATAAAGCACTTAAGACTCAAGGTTTTTTTTTCAAGAATAACATACCTTGGGAATCATATATTGGCAAATTGCATTTAGGTTGCCACCCTGAAGAGGGGCTTTGGGGCTTTCAAGATCTGAAAGTTTTGAAGCCAGAAACTTTTTTTAACCATTTCTCATACCTTACACTACATTGCACCATAGTATACTTTAAATTAAAAATTTAATCACTAAAAGTAAACCACAGTAAGACACATGAAATGTTGGGGCTTGTATCCAGTAGAGATAAACAATTATGTAGACACATGTGTGGCTCATTTTGAAAAGAGTCCTTGGTAAGATAATTTTGGTCTTTGAGTATGTGAGCTGACATATTCATTCAACAGTAACCCTAGGGTCTGAATACCAGGGACTTGGCTAGTGACCAGTGACAGCGTCACAAATATGACATGGACTCTGCCCTCTCAGCTTGTAACCAGTGAAAGAGAGAGCCCGGTGTAAACAGCAGATGATAAAACTAAACACCAAGGGACAGGCATGGTAGCACAGGCCTTTAAACCCAGCACTTGGGAGGCAGAGGTTGGAGGATCACTGTAAGTTTGAAGCCAGCCTGAGACTACATAGTGAATTCTAGGCCAGCCTGGACTACAGTGAAACCCTGCTTCAAAAAACAGACAGACAGACAGACAGACAGACAGACAGACAGACAGACAAAACTGAACACCAGGCTACAAACATCTTCACAGGGAAAGGGAGAAAACCGTCCTGCCTTCTCTTGGATTCTTTGTTTGGAGACAGATCAGAATGCTAGGTATCCTGTCAGCAGTGTGTTGTCACTGTTGGTCAGAAGCAGCAGGCCTGCAGCTGTGACACTGGAGAGCCAATGAGAGGGAAGGAGGGCGATGCAGCCATTCTTCCTGAACTCTCATTCTGTCAGGTCTGGGCGCTGCAGGGTGTGTGCGGTTTCTCAGGAAGCAGAAGGTTTTAAAGTCCAGCAAGCTTAGAGGAATGGTTCTCAAATCAGTCATTGTTAGTTTTAATTTAATTAGGAACCTTGGTCTGTGGTAACACACATAATCACATGACATCTTTTGATGGATAACTATCAAGATTTTGTTCCCTTTTTTTTTGGTTTTGTGATTTTGTCTCCCCCCCCCCCCTGCTGAGGACCGAACCCAGGGCCTTGCGCTTGCTAGGCAAGCGCTCATCCACTGAGCCAAAACCCCAACCCCAAGATTTTGTTTTGTCTGCCAAGAGACAGAAACTCGTGTAGCTGGGCTACATGTAGCCAAGGACAACCTTGAACTCTTGATCCTCCTGCTTCTTATCACCAAATGCTGTGAGACCATGCATGCACCACCATGCAAAGCTACAGACATTTACTTATTTTATATTTTTGATCTTGGAGATTAAACCCAGGGCTTGAAATACGCTAAATGCAGAATACCACTGAACATTCTACCAACTTCCAAAGTAATTTTTTAATCGAAAAATGAGAAAAATATAAGACATGCAGCATGATATAAAGATTTCTGTTGTTTTTCTTAACCCAGGACTTCCAGCTTGGTAGGCAGGCAATTTTACCACTAAACCACATCCCTAGCTGAAGATTTTTTTTTACTAACAAAATAGGCCAAGGAATTTAAGGGTAATTGAATCTCTAAAAAGTAAGAAAAAAAACCATTGAACTATGAAATGAAAAGACAGTTCTCAAAAGATGAGGTACAAATGGCTAATAAATATATGAAAAAATGTTCAACATATCTAGGCAGCAGGAAAATGTAAATCAAAACTACCTTGAGGGCTGGAGAGATGTCTCAGCAATTAAGGCATTTGCCAGCAAAGACTAACCACCCAGGTTCAATCCCCAGACGCACAAAGTGGAGCATGCCTCTGGAGGTGGTTTGCAGTGGCTGGAAGCCCTGTCCTTCTCATTCACTATCTCTCTCTCTCTCTCTCTCTCCTCTTTCTCTGCTTGCAAATAACTAAATCATTCTTTTTAAAACTACATTTAGATGCCATCTCACCCCAGGGAGAATGGCTATCACCCAACAAATGCAGGTGAGATGAGGAGAAAGGGGAACCTTATATGATGTGGAAATGTAGCCACTGTGGAGATTGCTCTCTAAAGTAAAACCACTGTACGATCCAGCCATACAACTCTGGAGACTCTCCCCAAATAACCAAGGTCAGCTTACTGTACAGATACCTGCACACTCATGTTTACTGTCCACTGCTATCATAGGCAAGTTATGAAGGAAGTCAGCATTTGTGTCTTCAACAAACAGGTGAGTTGATAAATAAAACATAGAATGAGTTTCATTCAACCATTAAGCAGAATGAAATGATATCATTGGCGGGGAAATGGATGGAACTAGAGATCATCATGGAGATTCTATATATATGAATGGGCTGCGGTTGCTCAGCAGTTAAGAGTGCTTGCTGCTTAAGCATGAGGTAGATAATCTTAGCAACAATGAGTGAAAAGGAAGAGAGGCCACATTATGAAGGGCCTTGTAGCAATTCTAGGAAAGGAGCATATCACCATCCAAAAGCAACTTGACGAAAATAACATCATTGGACCTGACTGGACATTACTGTCAAGGAAATAGTGTTAATAA
The DNA here is from genome assembly GCA_004024765.1 of Zapus hudsonius. Lineage (NCBI taxonomy): Eukaryota > Metazoa > Chordata > Mammalia > Rodentia > Dipodidae > Zapus > Zapus hudsonius. The sequence continues at coordinate 44,633 of PVHP010001392.1, read as the reverse complement.
TAATGTTATTTTTGGTTAGATTAACATAAAAAGATGGTTTTAGAGTAGTATGCCAGCATTTTTTGAAAGAATATTTTTTATGTATCTTTTTAGTAAATGGATTCAATTTATTTAATTTGTTATGGCTGTGGTTGAGAGTAGGAGGTGTTTGTGACCTGCGCTAAGCTTGACAAAGTAGGTAGTCGGGAAGGATTTGGGGTGAGTGTTGGGGAGCAGAGGAGAGGGGTGTGAGGCAGAAATGGTAGCTGTGACTTTATTTATTCTGAGTAACTAGGGTGGATGGTGGTACAATTTGGTAAGAAAAGAAACAAAGGAACAGGACATGTCTGGTGGAAGGAACTGGCAAGTGTAGTTTGAGTTGTGAGCTATAAAGAACTTACCCTTTCCATTCTTGAGTTCTGGCCATCTCATGAAATTTACTCTTTTCCCTTAAAGATACCCCCATGGGGCTGGAGAGACAGTTCAGCAGTTAAAGGTGTCTGTCCGAACACCCACATAAAGCCAGACATACAAAGTGGCGCATGTGTCTGGAGTTTGCAGTGGCAAGTCTCTGACTTTCTTTTTCTCTCTCCCTTTCCTTTCTTTCTCCCCTCCCTCCCTCTCAAATAAATTAAATAAAAATATTTTTAAAATAAAAATTAAAATAAAGTTTCTTCAAAATATATATAAATAAAATGATACCCCATCAACTGGTAGTCACTTTATCCATCACTAAGATTGCTCTGCAATATTGTGCACACAGATCAGAAGGGTCTGTTTGGTCCTGTGCGTAACCTTCGGAAATGGGCTTCCAATATCCTATATGCCTGTTGGGTATAACATCATGACATGTTTTAGAAATATGCATAAAACCAAAAGTTATTTTCTAGGCTATTTTGCCACAGAAAGCAAAAAAGTAGGTCTTGAATCTTCTTAAAAATAAAAGTTTTGGCCCAGTGTGGTGGTGCATGCCTTTAATCCCAGCACTCGGGAGGCAGAGGTAGGAGGATTGCTGTGAGTTCAAGGCCACCCTGAGCCTACATAGTGAAGTCCAGGTCAGCCTGGACTAGAGCGAGACCTTACCTCAAAAAAAAAATAAAAATAAAAAAAATAAAAGTTTTGGGAGGGGGTGAAGTGATGGCTTAGCAGTTACAGATGCTCAGCTCCTCAGCCGTCCAGGTAAAGCCAGATGTGCATTCATTTGTAGTAGTAGCAAGAGATCATGGCACCTTGCTTCCACATATACAAACACACACATGCAAATAAGTAAATAAAAACATTTTTAGTACGTAAAATTTTTTAAAAAGAGAGGTTTTTGATAGTCTATGTATGTTTTGAAAAGCAATTTAAAGTGATTGTTTATAAATACTTTTATGTATGTAGGGCCATCAATGAAAATTGAATTTCATGGAAATAAGATTAAATATGGAATTAGATCTTTTAGCTTCCTGAAGCTAATTGAGCATTGAGATCATAGTGTTTCCAGCCTGCTGAGCATCATGGCAGAGTTGGAGACCGTGCTTTAACCATCTGTGCGTCCCTAAACCTGCTATATGCCCACTACGGTCCAGTGCACTCAGTGACCACTGCATATTAACTGTTACTTTTTGCCTATTTAGGTAGTAAAATTAAAATATGCTGATTTTTTTCAATACCAAAAGATAAAAAGTAAATATTCCATGTTACATCACCTTTCTATGAACCATAGAATTATAATATATCATTTATACACACATATAAAGTTATTAGTATCATCATCACAGTTCCTCTCCCCTCCCCCTTTGGTAGCGTCTCCACCTGGAATTCACTATGTAGTCTCAGGCTAGCCTCGAACTTACAGCCATCCTACCTCAGCCTCCCAGGTGCTGGGATTAAAGGCATGCACCACCATACCTGACATTGTTTTAAATTAAAAAAAAAATCTTTGCCTTTTTTTTTTTTAAGTGTGTCACTATATAGCCCAGGCTGGCCTGGGCTCATTCACAATCCTCAATCTGTCTGCCCCCAATGCTGGCAGACAGGATGAGTATGGATTTTCAGCCTAGAATTACTTCACATTTTCAGAATTCAGAAGTCTAAAATCCAAAAATGTTTTTTTGGCCAGGAACCCTGACTGCTTGCCTTCTCTCTCCTTCCACCTCAATAAATTTTTTATAGTATTTCCTCAATTGCCTAAACTGTAGATATAGAAAATGATTTTTTTGAAAATGATCTTTTTTTAAAGCCTGATTTTATTTTTTATTTTATTTTGCTTTAAATATTTATTTATTTGAGAGAGAGAGACAGAGAGAGACAGAGACAGAGAGAGAATGGGCGTGCCAGGGTCTCCAGCCACTGCAAATGAACTCCAGATCCGTGCACTCTCTTGTGCATCTGGCTTTATATGGGCGCTGGGGAATCAAATTCAAGTCCTTCTACATTGCAGGTTAAATGCCTTAACCACTAAGCCATCTCTTCAGCCCAAAAATGATCTTTCATGTTTATGTGTGTATCCTAAGGAGAAATTCCTGGAGTGATTCAAAGTAAGACATGGTTTTAAAATTAAGAAGAATACTAACAAATTTTGTTTAGATCCATGTGAAATATTAATGGTATATACAATGAAGCAAAATCCACAAAATATCAGGATGCTAATGCTTAGATTTATAAGCTCATAGAAACATCCCATGGAGAGCTACAGATTTTGTTTAAGTGTCTTTTCTATCAAACCAAGGTCTACTCACTTCTCTGCTGTCTGAGAGCTGGTATTGAGACCAGCATCCAAACAGTAGTTTAACAAACTTCCTCGGACAGCAGCAATGACATGGAATTTTCTAAAACAGAGCATTGTAAATGTACATTTGAAACAAAGAGAAGACATGACATTCATAAGTGAAGATTTCAGCCAAATCCTCCGCGAATGCAGCAGCAGCAACTGTCATCGTTTTATAATATTTTTACCCATGACAAGCTTATTAATGAAATAGCTTTAAAAGTAGACTATACCAAGCTGTTGGAAGTGAAAATGCCTCATACTCCTGCACTTAGATAACAATTCTTAATATTTTAGCAAATTTGTCTTTCTGTATATGCATTTATATATATAATATTATACAAAATAATACCTTTTTCATAATGCCTTTTTTGAGTATATTTTTCCTAGTAACTTTGCCAATTCTTTACCCATGAACAGTTTCATGAATCTAAGACTAACTAAGCAGGCCATGGTGACCCATGCCTTTAAACCCAGCACTCAGGAGACAGAGGTAGGAGGATTGCTGTGAGTTTGAGGCCATCCTGAGACTACAAAGTGAGTTCCAGGTCAGCCTAGGCTTGAGTGAGAAAATAAATAAAACAAAAAGACTTATTAATGTTCTAAATTAGAAAATTTAATCTAGAACATAATAAAAATAATGCCTATAAATTCATAAAGTCATATTGTTTTTGATATATTTTCTTCAGACCATTTTCTCTGTGTCTATGTAATAATCATCTTTACATTGCTGTAATCATACCACAGTTTCATCAGTGTTAACATTGTAAACACAATTAAAAAATATTTTCTTTATTTATTTGCAAGCAGAGAGAGAGACAGACAGACAGACAGACTGACAGACTGAGACAGAGAATGGGTGTGCCAGGGCCTCCAGCTGCTGCAAATGAACTCCAGATGCATGAACCACTTTGTGCATCTGGCTTTATGTGGGTGCTGGGGAATCGGAAGCATTGGTCAAATAAGTGCTTTTGCAAGTCATGTTATTTAAACTTGAAATAACAGTTTAAATTCTAGTAAAAACTAAAGCCAAAGCACCACTTCAATCATTTAAAGAGGGTATTGCATTTGGAACCTCAGAACACCAGGAAATCATGGTTCACACAACCAGGCATGTACAAGTAACTTTAGGGAATACACAGGCCTGTAGCTTAAAAAGATTATTTATTTACTTGTTTATTTATTTATCTTTGTATGTAGGCATGCCAGCGCCTCTGGTTACTATAAACAAATACCAGACTCTTGTGCCACTTTTTGGATCTGATGTATGAATGGTTTTAGAATTGAACTTAGGTCGGCAGGCTTCTCAAGCAAGCACCTTTAACTGCTAAACCATCTTCCTAGCCTCCAGGCCTGATTTCTCAATGGAAGTTGAAACTAGCATAGACTGAATGTGGGTGGTCTGTTCTTTAGTAGTTCAATTAATTTGTGGAAATAAGAGAATGAAACATGAGGATGTCCAATTCTTGCTGATCTTCCATAGTTCCTTTACTGGTTCCTTGTTACTCTTAGTGATAGCCATGCCTGTTGTGTGACTTCTCCTGGGATGATGTGCAGTGGTGAATGACAGGAGGGATGCCCAAGGTTGTCCTGTGACCTCCACATGTTCTCCATGGCACACGAGGGCCTGCACTCACGCAAATACATGCATACCTCCCCCAAAGATCATTTAAAGTAAAATAGTCAATGAAGAGAAACCAAATTTTAAAATATCCTATAGAACACTTTGCAGGAAAGATGTCAGTGAAGTGACTTCATGCCAGGCTCACTAGGCAGACACAGTTGCTAGGTGACATTACCCCCCATTTCCTGGGCTGCACTCAAAACTGCAGATCACCCCTTCCTGTGAAATACTCCCAGCAACATGCTTTATTGTTTTCAAATTTGCACAGCTCATATTTGCTCTGGCTGATTATTGATTTCAGCCATTTTAAAGTGATCGTTGTTTTAGTGAAAAAGACCTTCGCTTTCCCTAATGTTACAGCAATCAGGATTGGTTCAGCTCTGCTAGTCTAGGCAAGGCCCTGGCTTTCCTCATGGTGAACGTTGATGAATTCTGTTAGAAAGGTCATCTATGTATCATCACTTCACATTGATGAGTTACTGAATTTGGGTGGGGAGTGGCTTATATACATTTCCTTAAACAGTCTGTTTTGCATTGTCAAGTTGTTGGTTTGGTCCCTGGAAATCTTTGGAATTGTGTGTTATTTCAGAATCATTGCCAATGAAATACCCAGCTGCTGAGTCCCACAGTGTGAAGGGGTAGGCCAGTCTAGACATCGGTATTCTAGTTTTTGGTGGTCCAGTTATTTAGGGCTGAGTATAGCTGTAGCTTATAATAACATACAGTTCATTTCTGTTTTTTCCCCCCTTAGGCAGGTATTCACTCTACCCCAGGCTGACTTGGAATTCAGTATGTAGTCTCCAGGTGGCCTCAAATTCATGGCTATCCTCCTACCTCTGCCTCCAGAATGCTGGGATTAAAGCTCATGTCACCATGCACAGCCCTAAAGTTCATTTCTTTTTAAAGAGTATGATAAATGACTCTCCTTTCTTTTTTCAAAGTTTTATTTACTTACAAGCCAAGAGAGAAAAGAGACAGAGAGTGGGCATGCCAGGGCCTCTGGCCACTGAAAATGAACTCCAGATGCATGCTCTATTTTACACATCTGGCTCTACGTGGATATTGGGGAATTGAATCCTGGTCCTTAGGCTTTGCAGGCAAGTGTCTTTAACCACTGAGCCATTTCTCCAGCCCAAGCTAAATTATTTTTAATAAGTTAACAAATTGTACAAGTATGATAGTATCTAATTTTGAATTATCTCCACCATTTCAGAAAAAACTTCCTGCCCAGTTTTAGCCACTCCACAGGCCTACCTGCAGTCCCAGGTAACCACAAGTGAGCTCCTGTCTCTGTTGGTGGGCTGTATTTTTCTTTTTTTAAGAACTAGAAACAGAACGTAAATAATCCTATCCACCTAAATAAGGGATGGTCAGTAAGTACCAGAAATACAAATGTCCTCTTGCAAGCATATTCCCCCAAATTAAGTATAGTCACATATAATTGATTAAAATGGATTCTTTATTACTTTTTTGCTTGTTTGTTTGTTTGTTTGTTTTTCAAGGTAGCATCTCGCTCTAGTCCAGGCTGACCTGGAATTCACTATGTAATCTCAGGGTGGCCTTGAACTCACAGCAATCCTCCTACCTCTGCCTCCCGAGTGCTGGGATTAAAGGCGTGCACCATCATGCCCAGCTCTCTTATTACTTTTTATGTTAAAAAATTTATTCCAAAACATTGTCTGGCCAAAGCGCCATCAAGATATTTTGCAAGCTTGCCTGCTTCCCTACTTTAAATGCTATTATGTTGAGGAAAAAAAAAAGAGGCAAGGCCTTGCAGCAATCTGAGAACCTACCATCTAAGCTAGGCATGGTGAGGCAGGCCTATAATCCCAATACTTAGAAAGCTAAGGGAAGAGGACCATGAATTCAAGACCAGCTTGGACTACAAAGAGAGTTCTAGGCAGGCCTAGCTAGTGTGGTGGTTTGAACTAGGTGACCCTCATAAACCCATGTGTTTTGAATGCTTCGTCCCCAGCTGATGGCAGTTTGGGAGATGGAGCCTTGCTGGAGGAGGTGTGTTGTTGGGGGTCAGGCTTAGGAGTGTTATAGCCAGCTCTCTCCTTACCAGAGTTCTGCTCACTCTCCTGCTGCTGTTGTCCACCTGCTGTGGCAGAGGTGATATCTACCCTTTGTTCGTGCCTTTCCTCTGCCATCATAGAGCTTCCTCTTGAGACTATAAGCCAAAATAAGCCTTTTTCTCCCATCAACTGCTTCTGGTTGGGTGCTTTGTGCCAGCAATGAGGAGGTAACTTCAACACATGGGATGCACAGTGAGACTAGTTAAAACTGAAAAAGTAAGAAAACTTACGATCTGACAAGGATACTCTACCGCGTTACTTTTGCTGGAAAAGTGTTCCACAAATACACAATAATTTTTAGTAAAGAGTTGGTTATCTTTACAGTTTCAAGGACTCCTTAATGAGCAGATTTTTGTGGGAGCTTCTAAAATGAAATCAAATTGCTTGCAAAGTACCCTTTAGTGGTTTGAATGGGAAATGCCCCCTGTGATGAAGCCTCATACTCAATCCCCAGCTAGTGAAGCCTGCGGGAGGTAGAGTCTTGATGGAGGAGGTGTGTCACTGGAGGCAGAATTTGAGGTTTATTAGTCCGGCCCTATTTGGTGAGCACTAGTTTAGCTCACTCTTGCTGCCTACTCCCAGCTGACACGGCAAGTTGTGATGCTTAGCCTCGGTTCTGCCATGCCTTGATGAAATTTCCCTCGAAACTGTAAGATTAAATAAACCCTTGCCTTCCATATGCTGCTCTTTGCCAGGCATTTTGACCTAGCAACACACACACACCATCTGTGAGCACATTGCTATCTTTCATGTTAGTTTTAGGCATGAGGAGTTTCATAAACAAGTTATGCCGTAAGTTAAGATGTCCTGGTCTTTAAGAAAAACTTTATGGGCATGAGATTCCAAACCCAACTAGATCCTATTAGCATAAACTAATATACCTGCATTATAAATTTAACAGTGGCTTGTTAACTAATAGTAACTAATAAGGTAAATATGAGTAATGGAAAATTGTTAACAAGCTTTTACTTTTCTCCTACAAAATGGGGGGTGATTTATGTTAATTGCTTTTCTATTTACACATACGTGGGCATGTGTGTGTGTGTGTTTTGCTTAGTTTTGTTTTTGTAGTGCTGGGCCTCACATATAGGCAAGATCTCCACCACTGAATTACAGCCCCAGCCCTCTTAAGTTTGTACTGATTTTACAAAATTACAAGACTGGTGTAATGTTATCTAGAAGACTTTTCTATTTATTTATGTATTTCAAATTTGTTTTGAGGCAGGTTCTCATTCTAGCCTAGGCTGGCATGGAATTCCCTCAGTAGTCCAGGTTGGCCTTGAACTCAGGCAATCTCCTACTTCAGGCATGAGCCACCAGTCCTATGTGTCTTGTTTAAAAGCTACTAATTGATTTTCCTCTTAGCCTTTTCATTACTATACTGTTCACTTCTTAAAATGTCATATACTAAAGAAAATATGCCTCTAGTATATGGTAAGAACAGGTCCTCCCGATTTACATAGAAGATATGCCATATCCTGTCAGTTTGACCTTGGACAACTCATTTTCTCTCTTTAAAATTAGGCTAAGGTATTTCTTAGGGTTAATACATGAATAACAAATAGATAAGGCACAAATATTGTACTTGGCATGTAAGCAACATTTGCTGATAACTATTATTTTTTGTGGCTATTTTATTCTACAATTTGTTTTAATGGCTTTATGGTGCCTGCTGGATTTTCATTTGTTTGACCTGCAAAAGCCATTTGGCTCCATTAAGAAGTTTATCAATTGTTTGTTTCAGTTAATAATTTAGTTTTAAAAAATTCCATTTCAGGACCTTTTTTTTTGGTTTTTCAAAGTAGGGTCTTGCTCTAGCCCAGGCTGACCTGGAATTCACTATGTAGTCTCAGGGTGGCCTTGAACTCACAGTGATCCTCCTACCTCTGCCTCCCAAGTGCTGGGATTAAAGGCGTGCACCACCATGCCCGGCTTATTTTTCTTTCTTTTTTCTTTTCTTTTCTTTTCTTTCTTTCTTTCTTTCTTTCTTTCTTTCTTTCTTTCTTTCTTTCTTTCTTTCTTTCTTTCTTTCTTTCTTTTTTTTTTTTGTTTTTCAAGGTAGGGTCTCACTCAAGCCCAGGCTGACCTGGAATTCACTATATAGTCTCAGGGTGGCTGGCCTCGAACTCATGGTGATCCTACCTCTACCTCAAAAGTGCTGGGCAAAAAGGCGTGTGCCACCATGCCTGGCTTTTTCTTACATTTTTAAGCTCAATATGTATATCTATTATTTGTAATTTCAATTTGCACAAGTAGGATCATATTTTTTATCATTGTTTAGCTTCTATATTTCATAGATTAAATTCTTGAAAGCACTAAAACACATATAAACTTAGATAAGTTCTCTTAATTTTTAAACGGTGTTTGCACATTTAACGTGTCTTATTACTTCAAATGCACAGCAGGGCATACCTGTAGTTCTATTAAGCAAAGCCTGTCTTGACCTTGAACTTTATTCTCCATGGCCTCTGCAAATGTGTTTACTGGGCCTCCAGTCAGCCCTTCAGCTTGAGGGAGTCAGATGCCTTCTGCACTCACACCTTAGTTTGTAACCCTGAGTGGTCATTAGGCTTTGCAGGCAAGAGCCTTAATCTCTGAGCCATCTCTCCATTTGACACAAGGATCTAAAATAAATTTAAGAGTATAAAGGAAGCTGGGCATGGTGGCACAAGCCTTTAATCCCAGTACTAAGGAGGCAGAGATAGGAGGATTGCTGTGAGTTTGAGGCTATCCTGGAGACTACATAGTGAATTCCAGGTCAGCCTGGGCTAGAGGGAGACCCTACCTCGACAAACAAAAACAAAACAACAACAAAAAAGGGCATAAAGAAAGTGCCAGTGGAGAACTCTTTACATGATATCAGAGAATGTAATACACAACTAAATTTACAATAGGATATTGAATGAGCATAACTGTAAATTCCACCAGTCCTACCATTGGGTGCCTTCCCCTGAAGAATACAGTGGATGTTGAATTTTATCAAATGCTCCTTTGGCTTCATTCAAGATACTCACTTTTTTAAAAATGTTGTATTTATGGTGTGTTTCATACTACAGTCACTTTCTAATTTTAAATCATTCTTAAATTTCTGTCCTCTAGCCTATAGTTTCAAAAGCTAAAAACATATAAAAATTATTTTTGAATTTGCTTTCCACGAGGAAGATAAGCTTGTAGAGAGGCCTTACACCTTTAGTCCTCTCTCTCTCTCTTCTCTCTCTCTCTCTTTCCTTCCTTCCTTTCTCCTCTCTCTTTTGTTTCTTTTCTCTTCCTTTCCTTTCCTTCCCCTTCCCCTTCCCCTTTCCCTTTCCTTTCTTTTCTTTCTGTTTTCAAGGTAGGGTCTTGCTCTACCTCAGGCTTATCTGGGATTCTCTATGTAATGTCAAGGTGGCCTCGAACTCACTGGAGATCCTCCTACCTCTGCCTCCCAAGTGCTGGGATTAAAGGCGTGCGTCACCCTGCCTCCGTTTTATCTAAGCTAATTTGCAGTATTTTGCAACCCGAGAGGACTTGAAGAGCTGGGCATCTGTTCTGTGCTCTGACAGGGTAATCCAAGCAGCTGAAACAATGGGATTGCCACTGTTGACAGGAACCATATTAGCTTTTGTCACTTTCTTAGCCCCTGGAAGGAGGAAAGGGTGACTGTAAGAATGAGCATGTTGTAGTTATCATCTTCATGACGGACATTGAACCTGAGAATGGTAGCTCAGATGAATATGTTCTGTATATTTAATCTTAATGAAATCCCAGGGAAAGTATCAATTCAACCGCTAATGACAATCAGCAGGCATTGTACTCACCAAGGGCTGTTCCTCCCAGGGGCACAAATCTCTTCTTGATTAATTATTTCAGTCATCCTCCTGGTAGTCCCCTGAGATGAGTGCCTGAGTGTTTCCCTTAAAAAAAAAAGGCAGTTGGAATGTCTTCTGTCCCACATTCCATATTCTAGAACGAGGTAGCTACCTTACAAAGCCCACATGGCCCCTGATGAAGCTTCTTCCATGTGTGAACAACAGCCCGTGTGGAATACTGAGGATGCGAGCGGACTAGGCTAGAGCTGATGGGAACAGCCAATGGCTGCATGAGGGCTTTAGAAGTAGCGGCCCATGGTGTCAGAGATTTACTGTTGTAATTCTCTTCCTTGTGCTAAAGAACTGCAGAGACCATCCGTCAGGCTGGAGGGACTCTGGGTTTTCTCATCTTCCTCAAACATCTCGGTAGCTGGGGGCCTTTGAAAGGGACAAGAAGGAGAGATGTTGGAAGTGGGTGACACTTGGCCCCTCATCCTCCACTGATCGTCCCTCTGTCTACCAGGCCAGCTACCTGCGTGCCTCTCACAGAAGTGGACACAGGTGTCCGGGAGTGCACACCTCATGTCAGAGGAGCAGAAACGCTACAAGGGAGCCTCTTTCTCTCATGGCTTGCTGATCCCTGGCCTTTCTTTACCATATAACTAGTCTCTGGCCTCCCATGGGCTTGACGAGGCTCTACCTCTTCCGTTAGACTGGCAGCTGTTGGCTGAATGTTCCAGTATTTTGTGTTTTGAATTTCCTCCACATATTCCTCAGTACTGGGATATGTAGGTAAACAACATCCTCTTGTAATTGATCTGCCTGCCACCAGAGTTGTAAGAAAAGATCACCCGTGTGATAGTCACTGTGCCAATTTATTTTTTTTTTCCTTTTCCTTTCACTAAACAAAGTCATAGTTGTCACCGCATTGGGTGTTTCCCGAGATGGGAGGCCTTGAAAATTGAAGCAAGCTAAACTTGTGTATAGACTCTGGGTGGGGACTAATTACACGCCTTGAAAAGCTTTTCAGGTGGCGGGTTTTGGAGCATGACTAAAATACTTTCCTAAATTGAGAACAGCTGGGCCATGGTGCTTGCTAGTATAAAGGAGTGGATGGTGCAGCTCTGAGCAGGACAGAGCTCTCTGCTCCTTGAAGCTAAAAGTGCACTTATGCCAAAGGTGCCTCTCCTCAGCAGTGCCAAGGTAAGTACCCTACACCGGGACCTCTGGATGCCAGGTGCTTATAGGAATTGTGATGGCTGCACCACCTTGTGTCAATTACAGATTTACCATTGCCAGTTGTGGTAAATTAGATTAACCCTGCAAGCACTTCTAATTGTTTCCTAAATGAGACATAGCTAAAAGGCTGGTGGAGCTTTTCACTCTGTCATTGTGTAGGCTGCTAACTTTGTGCACAGGCTATACCCTGATTATAAAAGGGTAAACCAAGGCAGCGCCATTTGAAATGTCTTGAATGTGTTGCTTTGAAAACTTCTCTTAAACATAATCACTAAAAGGACCACAGTTTTTTAAAATAAAAATGAGAAGACCCCCCCCCTGGAGAGATCGCTCAGAGGTTAGGGTGTTTCCCTGCAAAGTCTAATGACCAGGGTTCGATTCCTCAGTGTCCACGTAAAGTCAGACGCACAAAGTGGCACATGCGTCTGGAGTTTGTTTGCAGCATTTAGAGGCTCTGGCGTGTGGTCCCCCCTCTCTCCTCCCTCTCTCTCCTTGCAAATAAATTTTAAAAATATTTTTTAAATTATTTTAAAAGAATTAGAGCACAGACCATTGACAACTGCAGGATATGTGTGATTCAGTGAACACCTGTCTGTAATTCACCAAGTTGTAAAATTAAGATATCTTTTCCTGTGGGTTTTTGTTTTGTTTTGTTTTTCGAGGTAGGGTCTTGCTCTAGTCCAGGCTGACCTGGAATTCACTATGTCGTCTCAGGGTGGCCTTGAACTCATGGTGATCCTCCTACCTCTGCCTCCCAAGTGCTGGGATTAAAGGCGTACGCCACCACGCCCGGCCCAAAAATGGCTTTGAATTTACAGTAATCCTGCTGCCTCAGCCTTGAGAGGGCTGGAGTTACAGATGTGTGCTACTGTGCCATACTGTTCAATTCCTCAAGCTTCATAGAAAGGGTCCAGTGTCAAGCAGGAGCAACCTGAGCTGGGCAAGTTCTAGCTTATTATGACTTCATGGTTAGCAACATATAATCATGTCTACTGAAGTGTTTGCAATGTTAGGGTCTGAATTTTATTTAAAGACATTTAAAGAGAATTGATTGTTAAAATGTTCCTATTTATGCTGACATTTGTTCAAAAAGAGACACAAATTCCAAGGTAAAATTCTATGCTTTATAAATAAAATCCAGTTTCAGCAACATTAAGTGCTGATGATATCTTTGTATAGCAAATGACTGTGGTATTTGCTTCTTTACTTTGAGTGTGTTTTTGCTTTGGATGGTTGATAGTTGGATGATCATGGTTTCTGAAACTAGTTTGGTTTTGCTCCTAGGAGGGATGGTGATGTCTCCTGTGGGAAGGAGAGTCCTCCTGTGAATCTGGTAAAGACACTGGGAGATCCTTGCACGGGAAGACTAGGACCCAGAAGGCCTGCTTCTGCTTTTTGTATGAACAAGTAAAATCAATTCTGAGAGTCCATGTTGTTCTTGGAAACAGAAGGAATTATAAAAGTTAAGTTTCCACAGAGAACAAGAACTTCACCATCTCTCTTTTTGATCTGAAACACTGGGGACAATGGATATCGTAGAGACAGCAAAACTTGAAGATCATTTGGAAAATCAAACCGGGGATGCTGCAAACACTTACACAAGTCCAGCTGAGCCTGCTGAAGAAGAAACCAAAAATGGCAATGGTAAACCTAAGAGCTTATCCAACGGGCTGCGAAAGGGCGCCAAAAAGTACCCAGACTATATCCAAATTGCTATGCCCACTGACTCTAGGAACAAATTTCCCCCAGAGTGGTGGAAAACGGGCATCGCCTTCGTGTACGCCCTCTTCAACCTTGTCTTGACAACCGTCATGATCACAGTCGTGCATGAGAGGGTCCCTCCCAAGGAGCTCAGCCCTCCACTCCCAGACAAGTTTTTTGATTACATCGATCGGGTGAAATGGGCATTTTCTGTATCAGAAATAAATGGGATTATATTAGTTGGATTATGGGTCACCCAGTGGCTGTTTCTGAGATACAAGTAAGTATGACTCATATATTTTTGTTGACTAATGTATTGGAGTTTGTTGTTTTGTATGAGAGAGAAGATGTAGAATTGAAGTCACTTTTTTCCTCTTCTAATAGTCTTATCTAGACATTTGATGAAAGAAAGCAGTAATAGATTTAGCCACGACACCGCCAGTGTTCATGGAACAAATACATATGAAAGTGGCAAGTGGGAAGCAATTCCATGCAGGGTCTCTCCGTTCATGAACTTGAGGCACAGCTCCTAGTTTCCAGACTCTCAGTGCTGCAGTTTTCATAAAGTAAATCAAGAGTCTTAGAAAGGAATAGCACACACATCTTCATGCATGCTTATGGTATTTCAGCCCCTTGGCAGGGGCAGAAAGGAGTGGATTAGAGCACTGTTTTCTCCCTTGCTCATAATGAGATGCTTAAGTTGGTCTGTCATCAGTTGACTGCTTTGAGGTTTGTGTCCCTTCAAAAGTGCTCAAGATTTTTTTTTCTTTTCTTTCTTTCTACTGGACAGTGAGTAACAAGAGTGTGTTGATGAAACTGAACTTGAAGGTGGGTCTTGGTGGTTTGGTTTTAGGTTTCCAAAATAAGCTTGCCTTCTGGCTTCAACTTGGCCGCACAAACGAGTTGGTGGCTCAGTAGCCAGCTCCTGCATTCCTACTCCCCTGACATTTTGGGATAGTAATAGGCCAGGGGTTTGGATTTTGAGGAGACTTTTTAAATTGGCTGTAGCCCTGAAGTGCTTATTTCTGCTTCTCTATATGTAAATTTTGACTTCTGGTACACAATGAATCTTTAAAATATTATTTATTTGCAAGCAGAGAGAGATAGGAGACCGAGAGAATGGGCATGGCAGGGCCTCTAGCTGCTACAAACAAACTCCAGACTTCATGCTTTACATGGGTACTGGGGAATGGAACTTTGAGTCATTAGGCTTTGCAGGAAAGTGCCATAACCACAGAACCATCTCTCCAGCCCAAATCTAGGAATGTTTAATTCCTTTGATCATCTCATTCATCATTCAGATATTTGCTTTCTACTGGATTCTTTTAATTAAATTACTAAATATGGCTTTGAGCATAAAGGGGGCTTTAACGATGTAATGTAGGGCTTGGGAGGTGGCTCGGTGGTCAGAGGCAACTTGCTCTAACGCCTGCTGTCTAAAGTCTGAAACCGCAGAGCCCTCATAAAACTAGGTGCAAAAATACTTCTCATGTCTGTCATCCCAACATACCTGTGGCAATGGGAAGCAGTCAGAGAGTTCCAAAACTTTCAAGACAGTGAGCGTGGCTTTCGCAGCAGCAAAACAGCAAGAGACAGAAGAAAGCCTGTCTTGAACAAGGTGAAGGACAGGACCAATGGCCTGAGGTTTTCCTCTCACCTCCACAGGTAAACCGTGGCATGCCCGTATACAAATAAATAAATAGTATTAATTTTTAAAAAGATATAATGTGTGCTGCCTTCCTCAATACAGCTTGAAAATTCAAAGTCAAATAAGAGTTCAGTGTTAGTGGGCAGTGGATCAGTCATACTCGAGAACTTTAAAAAGTAGTTCAGTTTTAGAGCCACAGATTGGTTTTTTTAAGAGAGCCTTCTGGTTGTTTTGTGATTAGAGGAATTTAACCTGTCTTTGCAAAGACTTCCCTAAATGCAGCTCTGCAGTTTGGAAAACTTAATGTGCATATTGAAATCATGCCAAAGTATTTTTCATACTATAGTTCTCTTAATACGCTTCTTACACATGTCTAAGTAGATGGCAGAGCTATCAATCTCCTTTGACTTAGTGGAAGTAATTGCTTCTGCACACGTTAGTTACAGTATGCTTCATGTTAAAAGCAAAGCATGTATTTATGTTGCTAGTAGTGTCTAGATTTAACTGGGAATATAAAATGGGGCCTGAATAGCCACAGGTGTTTGCTTTCTCCTTCACTTTGCAACAAAGTTTTATTCATATGTGTGTGAAGAGATGTTTTCTTGGGTCAGGTAAGTAGCTGGACTCTATCGTGCTGTAATCTTCACCTTGGCGAACTTGAATTTCCACTTAGATATTGTAACCGCTTTTCATTGCCCATTACTGCCTGAGGGTACGCCATATCCGAACTCATGGGCAGATATCTGGTCCACACATTTTAATGAAGCCCACTGTTAAGGTCACAAAGCACACTCACTTGCCTTTCTATTTGGAAGTAAAGTTGGACCTTCTATTTTTGTAATGCAGAATAATTCTCCCTACCTTTTAAAAATATCCTAAGCAAATGAGAATCTGTGTCTGTCTGTCTGTCTTTGCTTCTGTTTCTGTCTCTCTCAATATGTTGTTTTCTAAAATGTATTTTTGTGGTGCTGGGACTAAACCCCAGGACCTCACAAATATCAGGCAGGCACTCTAGGAATGAGCTAGCTCTCTAATCCCTTTTTCTTTTAAAAAGCACCTTTCAAAGTTTTAAGAAACTGGAGAAAAAACATAAGCTGTTCTTTTTCTGAATAAGGTGAAACATGGAATGCATGTTTCACCTAAGTTAATTTTCTTTTCTGAGTGCAGCTGGACTCAATGCTGGAATAAATATAGTTGACTCATAATGATGTCTGTTTATTACTTGTTCTTTTCTAACAATAAGGAGCACAATTCCGAATGATGCCCCAAAAGGACCTGGGTTGAATCAAAGGATAATTTGCTTTTCACTAGCCAAGGAAGAGCCTGCACTGTACTTTGCAGTAAAGAAAAAGGTAGAATGAGGATCTCAAGTCTTGGTGTAAAGAAACACCTTGATCTACTGGTCTAAGTACCGTCCCTTTGCCCCCAGAAACCTTAGAATATTCTTAAAATACCCATTGGTGGCAGGCAACTAAAATAGATATTTATAAAATTAGAAGTCCTAACAGTTACTTGAATAAGGCCTTGATCCATGTGAGAACCACAGTCTTAGAGAAAACTGAAAACCTGCCCCATTCCTGAGGTTTCCCATTAGTCCCGAAGTCTTTCATCAGCCCTCGTTTGGAATGAGAGCTCTGAGGGTGAGTGACCCAGAGTAACAGTTCTTATCCCAGCAATCCTGGGGGACGAGTGTCCATGGACTCCTCTCATTCCCGTCCCCAGTGCCAGAGCTATAGGCCTAACAAACAACAAAAATGGGACTGTCACCTTGAGTTAGAAGTGAGAGTCCACAGACCTTTGATGTCCTTCTAGGAGCCTCTGTGCTTGGAGGATAGTGTGCGTGGAGTCAGCCTGAGGCCCAACAGTCAAGACAACCTTCTCCACAAAAGCTAGACACATGCCACACCTGGGAGGGGAGGCGAGACGGGAGCTCCGATGGCTGTGAGTTCGAGGCCACCCTGAGACTACATAGTAACTCCAGGTCAGCCTGGGCTACAGTGAGACCCTACCTCCAAAAACAAAAACTATACAGTGACAAAGGACTTTCTCCCCCCCCCCCTTATATTTTTTTCTTGACCTATCTTTTTTATTTTCTAACCAATACATCAAAACACACACTAAATACCTTATGGTGGAAGTATCCAAACTCCTTTTCTTTCTTTTTCATTTTTTTCTTTTCCTTCCTTCCTTCCCTCCCTCCTCTCTCTCTTCCTATCTTTCTCTCTCCCTTTCCTTCCTTCCTTCCTTCCTTCCTTCCTTCCTTCCTTCCTTCCTTCCTTCCTTCCTTCCTTCCTTCCTTCCTTTCTTTCTTTCTTTCTTTCTTTCTTTCTTTCTTTCTTTCTTTCTTTCTTTCTTTCTTTCTGGAAATACACAGTTTATTATTGGCAACCACCATGCTATAGAATGACAGTATAACTTCCTTTCTTCTAACTATAACTTAGTACACGGTGTTCCTACATTGAACGGTGTTCCTACGAACTCCTTATCCCCCACCACACACATCTTTCCAGCTTCTGATAAACACTAGTCTACTCTCAACCTTATTGAGATTTTTAGATTTAACATAGGGAATATTGCACACGATAGGACTTAACTCCTTTTTGTCTGAAAAGTATTATATTCTGTGTATGCACGGAATTTTCTTTATACACCCATCAGCTAGTGGACACTTAGGTTGTTTCCATTTCTTGGTCATTGTGCTTCAACAAACATGGCGATGGAATCTTGATCAAAAAGGAAAGCGAGGCTGGAGAGATGGCTTAGCAATTAAGGTGCTGACCTCCAGAGCCTAACTAACCGAGTTCAATTCCCCAGTGCCCAAGTAAGCCAGATGTACGGGTGGCACATGCAAATGGAGTTTATTTGCAGTGGCTGGAGACCCTGTTGTGCCCATACACATACACACACACACACACTGATTGCAAATAAATAATATTTTTAAAGGAAAACAATGGGGTAGAGGAGGGGGAGGGAGAGGCTAACCAAAACTGAGTATGTGTATTAATGAAGAATAAAAATTTTTAAGGAAACATGTAGACCACTTTTTTAAAAAAAAAAAAGGAAAACAATAACCCCTGCATTCTCATTTTTCTTTTGTCTTAGAAAAATCAAGAGTGATTAAAATAACAGTAAATCAGTCTATTTACAGCTTCACCATAAAATGTCCTTAAGTGTATGTACTAGGGTGCATTGGACATGTTCAAAATATAATTCTCTGAAAAAAATATTTACGCAGAGCAAATAGCTCATTCCCACATTGCCAAAATACTCTGGATGGCCCACTAATAAGTCTTCCTTCTCTAACTGGGGCTTAGTGGGCAGCCACATTTCCCTGTGTGTCTAATTATGAATGTCATCTGCTTCATTAGATGATTCCTCCATGACTGTGGCTCACTCGTGCCTTTGATGTGTTCTCTAGAGGGTTTTAATTGGTGAATTGACTGAAAACAGAGAGGTTCATTATATTCTATGGCAAAAGTGACATTAGCTAGACTCTTAGTTTACTATTTTTTTTTTTTGCTGTGTTAGGGATGGAACTCAGCCTTGCAGATGCTAAGCACTGAGCCACATCCCCAGCCCTTAGTCTGCGGAGCTTAACTTCTCCCCCCATACCGGTTCTGGGTCCTAAACTCTTAGATGTATTACAGGGTATAAATCTTCATTTCTGGAAATAGAAGTTCAGTCTCACCAAGGGAATTGTAGGATGTGTAGTTCATACACCTTTAAATTCTGAAGCCAAGGTTTATTTGTTAATTTCATTTTCATAGTTATTATGTAATTAAGTTGTTTTAAATTGCATTTGAAATAACAGGTAAGCTCAACATGATGGCTCATACCTGTAATTTGGGAGGCTGAGGCAGAAGAATCTTGAGTTCAAGGGCAAAATGGGCTACATAGGAAGTTTAGGGCTGAGCCACTGTCTCAAAATAAAATCAAATAAAAATTAAGAAAGACATGCAGACAATTGATGAACCTGTTTTTCTCTCCCTGTTTTCTTTTCTTTTTTTTTTTTTTAGGTCAATAGTGGGTCGCAGATTCTTTTTTATCATTGGAACTTTATACCTGTATCGCTGTATTACAATGTATGTCACTACCCTACCTGTGCCTGGAATGCATTTCCAGTGTGCTCCAAAGGTAAGCCTTTCAGGCCTCCCTAGAGGAAGCCAGGGACAGCAGTTCTGGGGCATGGATCCGTTGCACACAGTTGCTTTCTTTGTCTCCATAGGTGTTGACTGAAATCTAGCATAATCCCTCATTTTCATTAAATGGGGGAAGAAATTGAGAGGATTTCATTAAGAAATGTCCATCTCTATGTATAAAAATTGATTTTTTGCGAAGCTGGGCATGGTGGCCCATACCTTTAATCCCAGCACTCAGGAGGCAGAGGTAGGAGGATCACCAGGAGTTTGAGACCAGCCTGAGACTACATAGTGAATTCCAGGTCAGCCTGGACTAGAGCCAGACACTACCTCCAAAAAAAAAGAAAGAGAGAGAGAGAGAGAGAGGAAGGAAGGAAGGAAGGAAGGAAGGAAGGAAGGAAGGAAGGAAGGAAGGAAGGAAGGAAGGAAGGAAAGAAAGAAAGAAAGAAAGAAAGAAAGAAAGAAAGAAAGAAAGAAAGAAAGAAAGAAAGAAAGAAAGAAAGAGAAAGAGTAGTGATGGAGGGGGTTCGTAGTGCTGGCCACAGACCCCAAAGAATGTAAATCTTGGTGGTTGTGTTGGAAGTGATGAGGAGTCTTTTAATTCAGGACATGTTTTGAAGGTAGTGTCAGTGGAATTTACTGGTAATTTGGATTTGGGCTTGAGAGAGAAGAGTCAAGTTGACTCCAAACTTGTAACAATTAGAACCATATAGTAGCCTTCTGCTAACAGCTTTTGAAAATATCTGTTGAAACTGTCTGAAGAGTGATTTGTTTTCCCACATAGCATCCATTCATGGTTCATGGGAGAACCGTTAATCATCTTAGACCCTTGTACACCCTGGTTTATAAAATGGAAACTTACAAATCATATGCTTTCTGGCCAAGGGGAGAGTTCTAACGTCAGAGCTTACTAAACGCTAAGCAGATGTCAAGGGAGAAAGAGGTCTGGAGGAGCCAGCCGACTCCCTTACTAAATATAGGTGTGGTTTGGGGAAGCAATGATTTCCCAAAGCCATCAAAGCAGAAAGTGTCTGTAATTAAAACCGTGTACATACTGAATTTAAACATCGGCTGATTTTTGGTGGAACTAATTCAAGGCCTGGGAGGTGTCCAGAAGCATAATGAACACTTCTGAGCGCTCACTGATGAGCACTCTGACCTTGTGCTCAGGGCAGAAGCGGCCGCAGAAAAGAAGGCAAACCCATCCAAGGAATGGATGAGGGTTGCAGGGATGGGCTGCTGTGATTATAGAAAGAAGCAGATTAAAGATTGCTCTTCATGGAAGTTTCAATTTTCAGACGCGACCTCAGTGAATGTACCTCTGGATAGCCAAGCCACGGATGCTCTGCATGCAGGCTGGCGGTGTGTGCCTGATTCTCGTCTAGTAAAGCAGACACACGGCTCCCTTTGGCTAGAGGATCCTGGTGATGCAGAGCAGGTGTCGGAGCTGCCTTCTAAATTTGGAGCATCTGCTGGCCCTGAGTGCTGCTGCCTAGATAGAATCTTGTGGTTTGAGGCCGTTCGATGGTCTGTTTCCCGTGTCTGCAGTTATAGGATGCCCTTCAGAGTGAGCAGTGACCATCTCTGCATACTGAAACCATACAGAGGGCGTCCTATGTGGCCAGTGCCTCAGAAGGTCCTTCACTCTCAGCGTCAACACAGTGACCTCAGTGACTCTCACAGTGTGACCACTAGCTTCACCCTCATCCTATAGCTTCTTTTCAGGCCTTTGCTTAAAGTTTGCTGTGACCACCAATCCAAGGTTTTTACAGTCAAAGCGTCTGCAGTCTTCAAAGTGTGTCTGAGCAAATGTTGTCTCAGTTATTATGAAATGATTACATGAGTTTATTTTGTTTTTCTAAAACCATTTTGTTGCTCTGAAAAAAAAGGGAGAGTGACAAGTTCTTTTCCTGAGAAAGCTTTATGGGACTGGAAGTCCCTCTCACCACAGCCGTAAGACATTAGCTAAAATACCTGTCTTCTTAATTTCTTAATGGAAGGGATGATATGAAATTCAGATTTTTTTTTTTTTTTTTTTGGTTTTTCGAGGTAGGGTCTTGCTCTAGTCCAGGCTGACATGGACTTCACTATGTAGTCTCAGGGTGACCTTAAACTCACGGTGATCCTCCTACCTCTCTGCCTCCCGAGTGCTGGGATTAAAGGCGTGCTATACCACGCCTGGCCTGAAAGTCAGATTTCTTGTCTGGCTGCAGCCACCTTGCCTGCCCTATTTTTGTGGGAAGTAGGGTTTGTATGGAGGTCCCAGTTGGAGAACACTGTAGCCCTGATCCATTTGGGTTGTTTTGATTGACATTTTTCTTTTAGGTTTCTACATCTTCAGTTTCACATCCAGGAGGTGCATAGACCAGTGCCTGAAAACAAGGAAATGACTAGGAACAAGAATCTTATACATGGGAGGGGCCCCAGTGTATTGGAGTAGTCTAGATAAAATCATCCACTATTATACTCACTATTGTCCCCTTAGCTTTATCTCTTTCTTCTCTTGGGGTTCACTTGAGCACTTCTATCAAGCATAATCTGCCATTTCAGGGTTGTCAGGAATTAGATTTGAAGAATTAAGAACTAAGAAGGGAAGAAGGAAGTTCTCCATCAATTTTTTTTTTCAGAAATCTCTAAGCAGGGCATGTTTATACACGCTCTTAATTCCAGCATTAGGAGGCTGAGGTAGGAGGATCAGTGTGAGTTTGAGGAGCCTGGGTCTACAGAGTGAGTTGCAGGTCAGCCTGGGTTAGAGTGAGACAATACTTTGAAAAAGAAAGAAGGAAGAGAGGGAGGGAGGAGAGAAGGGAGGGAGGGGAGAGAAAGAAAAGAATTCTCCATGCATTACCCCCCCCTTTATTTAAAGGAGGTGTGTTTCAAGATACCTGGTGGATATTTGAACCTGTACATAGCACCGAAACCCACATATACAGTTTTCTCCTATATATAATATAGACATATGATTAAATTTAATTTGTAAATAAGGCACAGTATGATATTTAAAATAGCTAATGCTAAAACACTAAAACTAATTAATTTAATAATTAAAACTCATGAAAAGTTTGGGAGGACGTTCCATATATTTTCCAACTTTGGTCGGGAGTCACGGCCCTCTGAAAGCAGTTCAGCACTGCTGAGGGACAGAGCGACAGCATGCGCGGCTGACTTCGGTCATGCCTCAGTACATCGACCCCAACTAAAGGAATTGCGGGCTGGAAGTGTTTCTTCCTTGTGAAAATTGAAGGCATGCCTTCAATCCCAGTACTAACAATAGGATCTCTGTGAGTTCGAAGACAGCCTCAAACTACAGACTGAGTTCCAGGTTAGCTTGGGCTACAGTGGGACCCTAACTTGAAAAAAAAATACAGAAAAATATAAAACATAGCCTGGGTGTGGCGACCTTTAATCTCAGCACTCTGGAGGCAGAAGTAGGATTTCTGTGAGTTCGAGGCCACCCGAGAGTACATAGTGAATTCCAGGTCAGCCTGGGCTACAGTGAGACCCTACCTCGAAAAAACAAAACCAAATTTTTTTTAATTTTAAAAAAGAAAGAAAATTATAGAGTTGAGATAGGTGAGTGGGGAAAAATGTGTTAAGCTTTTAAAGTGAACGATGAGAAAATGTGTTATAAACAGACATTAATACAGCAACACACACACTTGATGTCACCTACTTAATATAAGGTACCAGTGGACTATAGAATATTAATAATGTGGTATACATCTTAAATATTACCTGTCCAATAGCCTTACTTCCTGCTGCAAAAAGGAAAGAAAGTAGCTTTGCTCTGCCTCTTAGTGCATAACTGTGGTGAAGTCATTGGTTATTAACATTTTTTCTTTACCCAGAGATAACACCACTGAACCATATTATTAGTAACATATTGAATAATTTAAAATGTGTCAGTAAAACCCACCAATCTGAGTAGACTCTAGCTTGAGTTTCCTTGTGGGTTCTTTTTGACTTTTTATGGTAAAAAGAAAATAAAAGTTAGGCCCTGGAGATTTTTCTAACTGAGATATGATTTTTATCATCTTTTAAACTTTCCTCTGAATCTCCTTGTATCATTCAGCTCAATGGAGACTCTCAGGCAAAAATACAACGGATTCTACGGTTGATTTCTGGTGGTGGATTGTCTATAACCGGATCACACATCCTGTGTGGGGACTTCCTCTTCAGCGGTCACACAGTTGTGCTCACACTTACTTATTTGTTCATCAAAGAATGTAAGTAATAGCTGATTCCTGCTGTGGTGGGAGGGGTCCCCAGGCCCTGAAATTGATAGAGTTCTTATTCATTTGGGATAGATCAGGAGAGAGACAGGTGTGTGTGTGTGTGTGTGTGTGTGTGTGTGTGTGTGTGTGTGTGTGTGTGCTTTATCATTCTAACTCATCATTTATGATTTGAATGTTGAAGGCTTGAACCTAGCCGTGGTTTCTGCTAGCATTTAGCATGCCTCCCAAGCATCTCCCTTCTCTGTTAGTACTTCTTAAATTAGGAAGCTCTTAAGATTAGAACTGAGAATAAACCAAATATTAAAGTTGCTGGGAAAAAACCCAAGCACCACCAGCACGTCCTAAAGCCGACAGTCAATGGCCTTTGAATTATCTGCCTGACGCTCCCATTCCAGGGTTCTGAATAGTTCATTTCCGTTTCCCCATCTTTACCCTATTTCGTTGCCCTGCCTTATTCTATTCCCAGCAGCCTTCTCTGCATTCCTAGGTGTCTTGCTGGAGAGTTTTCCCTGGACTTTTCTTCTTAAGAAACACAGAAATGAGAAATTAAAATTCATGCGCTGATTTCTCATTATGTAAAATCTTTATATTTGCTAGAAGGCTTTGTTTTGTTTTTTAAACCTATTTAGTTGGGTAGTGTTTTGTTTGTTCTAATTTTTGAGGCCAGGTCTCTAGCCCAGGCTGACCTGGAACTCATAGCATTTCTCCTATTGCAACCTCTCAAGTACTGGGATTGGAAGCATGGGACATCAAGCCCAGTTTTTTTTTGTTGTTGGTGGTGGGTTTTGTTGTTGTTTTGGGGCTTTCTGTTTTGTTTTTTTGTAAACAGGGTCTTGCTCTATACGCTGGCTTGGTGCTCACTCTGTCCAAAGTGCTCTTTGGCTTTTATTGACGAAAGTGTCTTGTTCATTAAAGTGTGGTGATCTGCCTAGCAGATGCCATGCTTGTCTCTTTCCGAGTCTTGGTCATGACCCCTGGCTTTGGGAACGATGATGCGTCTTCCCTGGTGCTGGCAGGCTGTTCTGTTCCAGAACACTGTGCCAGTGAGTTCAGAAGCTCGTCTTGGTTCTTTTCCCTTGGCATGGAGAAAAGAAGGTCTCTGGGCCAAGACCTGTAGCCAGAGCGCACCCCCTGCCCCTGCTGCTTCCTTGTCTCTTAGCCTTTGATGAATTTAAAGGATTTAGAGCATATGGGGGCCCCATCACACTTGCTTTAAGAGCCCAAGGCTCTGGCACCTGCCCCTTATTTGCACTCACACTAGAGTGTGTGTGTTGGGTGAGGGCTGATCCATCTCTGCAGCAGCACCAGGGTGTGGTCTTCTTTGCATTTTAATCACCACATTTCTAACACCTAATTATTGGCTGTGTGTAATTTAGGGGTCTTTCTTTTGCCCAGGGAAATTCCACTTGTATAAAAGACGGATCGTTTTCAATTCCTGAAGGATACTCTTTGGGTCATAAGAAGTTTATGGAAGTGGATTGTGGGAGGAGTTGTGTGTCAGAGTAACAGAGCTGTGGGTTGAAAACAATATGTAACTCAGGAAAAACACCCCAGCAAACATAGGACCAGTTGTCTACACTAACTGAACAGCAAGTGATATGAACGGAAATAACACGTATATGATGATCCCCCTGTACCAGGCACAGTTCTACACCCTTAATGCAAATCAGCTCGTAATCCTTGCTGCCCTCCATCAGACAGGCTCTATTTTCCCTTCATTCTTCTCTACCAGAGCTTAGAGAACGTGACTCGGCCTAGTGTACAGTAAGTACTTGAGGACCCAGTGTTCAGACGCAAGCAGGCTGGCTCAGGAGGTTGTGGTCTCGATTTCTCTCCTGTTTAGACATTCCAGTTTCCTGGTCTTACAGGATTGCCAAGGAAGAGTCTGTTTATCAGTAAGCAAGACGTACTTGTCATTCTTCTTTCACCTCAGAGCAATAGCAAGACAATTTGTGATTAATTTTTAAAATAATTTTATTTATTTACAAGAGAGAGAGTATGGAAGCGCCAGGACCTCTTGCTGCTGCAAATGAACTCCAGGCACATTTGCCAGTTTGTGCATCTGGCTTTATGTGGATACTAAGAAATCAAACTCTGGGCCAGTAGGTTTTGCAAGCAAGCACCCTTAACTGCTGAGCCATCTCCCCAGGCTTGGGATTAATTTTATATACAGTTTGTAGAGATATACTTTCCCTCAGACATGACTTTGGCTTGGGATTTTTTTTTTCTTTTAGAGGAATGGGTTTATCTTGAGGGGAAGCTCCTTGATGGCATGAGCTGAGGGTGGAAATCATCTCTGCCACTGCACTGCAAACAGCAGCAGGAAGTGTGCCAGACACTGGCAAGGAGAAGCTGGCTGTAACACCTTAAGCCCACCCCCCAAAACACACCCCCAATTAGGTTCCAATTCCCAAACTGCCATCAGCTGGGGATCAAGCATTCAGAACACATTAAGTTTATGAGGGACACTTGAATCAAACCACCACAATCCACCCCTGGCTCTGGTTTGGGATTTTTAAAGTTGTATAAATTAACATATGGCATGAGAGGAATTATATTGTTTGTCCAATTTTTGGTGAGAAATAAAATGGCAAATCTGTAATGCCTAATACACATTCAACTCTATAGTTAGCTCTGTACATACATCAGAATTCCATGTTTATGCCTGTTTCCTTCTAAATCATACCCTGTGTTTCCTGAGTAAGCCTTGGCATCTAGAATAGATTTGATTTGCTCTCCAGCCTCTTTCTTTGCTTGCCCTGCTGTCAAGAGTGGACTGAAATTCAGTTGTGAGGCCGTGTGAAAATGTGGGACTGTGATTTTGGGTTAACCAGAGCTGTAAAGAAATTGTGCCATGTTCATAGGACACCACAGGGTTTCCAGCCAAGGTAGAGACCCCGATTTGAATCTCAGCAGTAGTAAGTTAAACATTCAAGTTACCTCCTCACTCCTTACCTACTTCAGCTTTGCTTCCTGTGAGGAAAATGGTTTTGATGTGCCCAAATATCTGGGCTGTTCGTGAGTGCCTGATACCATACAGGCAAAAAACAGGACAGGTTTGAAACCTCAGGAGAGCTGGTGACCTGGAGCTGGAAGATGTGTTTAGTGAGGGTACTTCTAGCCTTGGGGACTGGATCCAGCCCCAGAAAACCCCTTCTGGAATTAAAATGGCAGGATTTCATGAATCATCTTGGAGAATAGTGGCAGAATGAAGCAATTGAAAAATAATGAAAGACAGCCAAAATTAAAAAATCAATTATAGGCTTGTGGTTGTATTTAAAACTATAAGAGCAAGAGTTCTTTTACAAAAAAAAAATTAAATAAATTTGTATATGAATGGTTGCCATTTAAGCATGTCACCTTTTTTTTTTGTGTGTGTGGTGCTGAGGACCAAACCCAGGGTCTTGTGCTTGCTAGGCAAGCGCTCATCCACTGAGCCAAATCCCCAACCCCTACCTAAAGTTCTAGACATTCACCCTTTTCTTATTCAACCATTCTTCTACACTTGACTGTAAGTATCACTATGAACATGAACTTCAGTAGGAAATCAATTTCAGTGTTTTTGGACTGTTTAGTCAGCTCCACACTGCTGAGATGAACATCTAAACCAGACACCGCTTAGGGGAGGAAAGGATTTATTTGAAGCTTACAGATCTCCACAGATCTACAGATCTGGCAGAGGAAACTGGCCTTTCACAGATCCAAGCAGAGTGCTGCACCACAAGCAACCTGCAGCAGCAGGAACCCCCAGAGCTCCCACTTCTCTGCAAACCTTAGACTGGAATTCAGATCCACCTCTAGTGACACGCACCCCCTCCCCAGCAGTAGTCTGCTAGGGGTAGGAGCTGCAAACTCAACTTTAGTAACACCTGCGTCTGTGGGGGGGACATACATGCAAACCACTACATGGATCATTAAACTTTGTGAGCTAGTAAAAGGGGGAGGGGGAATTGAGATGCCTGTCATTCACACTTGTGTGAAAAGGCCAAGGGGTGAATAACTGTGTTAACCCTGTGCATGCCACCATAGCTCTGTCACAACTGACCCAAACCATGAACTTCTTAGTGGCCTCAACAGAAAGGCCAAAAGAGTGAGTGAGTAAAACAGTCCCCCGGTGTTCATAGGGGTACTTCGTAATGTTTTTGGCAATAACAGTATAAAATAGCTAAGAATCTAAATCTTGCTAGCCATTCCCTACCCTGACCCCCAAATGCACACTTGGATAAATAAAAGTAAAATTAAGACTTAAAAATTATTCCTGCTTTCTCATTTTGTCCCCTTATTTTTATAAAGAACTACCTTTTCTTTTTTTCTTTATGCTTTTTATTTATTTGTAAGCAGCGAGAGATAGAAGACAGACAAAGAGAATGGACACACCAGGGCCTCTGGCCACTACAAAGAGACTCCAGATGCATGTGCCACTTTGTGCATCTGGCTCTACGTGAGCACTCAGGTCCTTAGACATTGCAGACAAGTGCCTTAATCACTGAGCCATCTCTCCAGCCCCTACCTTTTCTTTTGGCCTCTGCTGTTTCTCTTTCCGATGGGGTCAGTTATGTGAGCTAGTCTGAGCCAGTTCTAGCCAACCTGATAAACAATTCTGTTATTTATTAAACAGATTGTTAGAGATGGGAAATGCCTAGAGAACCTGTTGTTACCCCCTTGTCCTCCAGCATATGACTATTGTTCCTGCCACCAGCAGACCCCTCCTCTGTTTCCTTATCCAAGCAAATCCAAGACAGCTCATTACAGTAATTATAATCATTAATCTCTAGAGGATGAGAGAATATAGCTCAGCGGGAGAGTACTTGCCTAGCACATCCAAGGCTCTAGGTTCCAACTTCCTCACCATCAATCAACCAATTCAAATAAATTAATTAAATAAATGAATCTCTGGGAATCTTATTAACTATGTTTCTACTTTCCAGATTCACCTCGTCACTTCTGGTGGTATCACTTAATCTGTTGGCTGCTGAGTGTTGCCGGGATCATCTGCATTCTTGTAGCACATGAACACTACACTGTGGACGTGATCATTGCTTACTATATCACAACACGGCTGTTTTGGTGGTACCATTCCATGGCCAATGAAAAGGTGAGAGGAGGGAAGATCCTTGGGTGACTGCTGGTCTCTAGGTACACAGGACCCCTCTCTCTTCCTGCGCTGGGCTTTCAGATAGCTTCATGGGAGTGACTGCTGGTTCAGTCAGTTCTCTTTCTTTCAAAAAAAAATGGCAAAATAACTTCACAAATATAAGTGTCATTCTAAGATTAAGAAGGCTATAAATTTATAGAGCACAGTGTTTTGCTAATTTAACTGATAATATACTAGAATTGGGGATATGTGTAAAATTAAAATTTAGGAGCCTTCTCTTAGAGGCATTGTGGGACAGCTTGCTTGGTAGAACATGCTCTTTGCCCTCAAAGAACTCCATTAATTTGGGGAAAGATGACAGCTACTTTTATTTTTTTTCAAAATATGTGCCTACCAGGAGGCATTCTTTTTTTTTTTCTTTATTGTCCATAATGAGTTACATTGTTTAGTGGGCCAACCATAAGTTGTTATCCCCAATTCCCCATTGCCCCCCTCCCCCATCCCCAGTCAGCTGGATATCCTCCTCCGTGGGCCGTCTGTATCAGTCTTTGTGGTAAGGGAATGACAGCTAGTTTTTAAAGGACAAACAAATAGTTTATAAATTACAGCATTTGGTACATTTTTAGAGATAGTCACTCTCTGCCCTCCCTTCTCTTCCCGTGTCTCTGCTTTTTCCTCTGCCCAGATGAGCTTGCCTTTCTTCTCCAGTTCATGCTTCCAGAGCTCACCCCAATTCCCCCTTTCCTGGGAAACTGTCCCTTTCTCTTGTTTTCTTCCTGTGGGCTCAAGGTTCCATTATTCCTCACCTTCTTGGTTTTTCTAGCTCAAGATATGTACTTGACATAATGTGATAGGTCTGTGTGTAATGTCTAATTGATCTTTAAATAGACTTCCATGTTGTCTGGCATATACATATATATTTTTTTTCTTGTAAGCATTTGCTATGTTATTCATGAAAGATTTACCTTCTTTAACCTTTCTATAGAGTCCCTCTCTGCGGCGTGGTCTCTTATTCTGCAGTCTCTTGTTTTCATCCTCCATTAAGCGTCAATCTAGATGACTTCTGATGCCACTGAATTAAAATTTTCATCTTTCCTCTTAAGTATGTTCAGCCTTACAAAGTCCCTTTCGCTTGACTTTGGTCCCTGTATCAGACCACCACCTATCCTGAAAAGCATTCCTCTTTAATACCTCTCCCGGCCATTACGGAGTCTCCTGGCTGGAGCCACCGGCAGAAGGGGTTGCCTGAACCAAGGTGGGAAGGGTGTGCTGGTGTTGGGGAGCAGAGACATTCAGAGTTATCTGCCATGAGCTACTGGTTCTTCTTCCCCTGTCAAGTTACAACAAATGACTCTTTTAGGAAAACTTACACTGCTTTTTACTTCACTTAAACTTTGCTATTTTCCCCTACCTTTACAGAACTTGAAGGTCTCTTCCCAGACGAATTTCTTGTCTCGAGCTTGGTGGTTCCCCATCTTTTACTTTTTTGAAAAAAATGTCCAAGGCTCAATTCCTTGCTGCTTCTCGTGGCCACTGTCCTGGCCTCCCGGCTGCTTCAAGTCATCGTGCAAAAAGTATTCCCGAGTCCAGAAGATCGGAGAGGATAACGAGAAGTCCACGTGAGGAGCCCAACGGGGCGCCAGCTCTTCCAAGAGTCTCACCTGTAACCAAAGGGATAGCTTTGTATTTATTTAAGAAAACTGACTGGGAAATGAAGCGGACCAAACCAGTGTGAACGATTGGGCCGGTGAACGAAGTGTTACCTTTTGACTGTTTTTCTTATCCCGAGAAAGATCTATTTTCCTGCAGCTTTTCACTCATTGGTGACACCCTGAAAACTGGGATTTTTTTAAAAGGTGCCAAAGAACATAGTATTCCTCTCCTCATTCTTCCCGCACTAGAATCCTCCACTGCAGTGTCTTTCAGGATTTTATTTCCTCCCAGATCAGAAGGATGTTCATGTTTTGAATAAAATGTCTGAATATCTATAGCTATGGTATAAATACAGTAACACAGGATGAGAGTGGGTTTAAGCCTGAGGCTTAACGAGGCAATCCACGGCTGTGAGTCAAGTTCAAGCGTACTTTGTTTCTGCTCTGTCTAGAGAAGGTTAGGGAGGTGTCTGGGAATGCGCTCTGTAGCTGCCACCCAGTGTACCATGTGTGACTTTTACTGTTTTCTGCTTTTAACTTCTATTTTCCAGGCGCTCAGAGGATAGATGGATGTGTTTGAAACACCCATGGATTTTTTTTCTGTGTGTACATATTTCACTTCACAGTCTCTATGACATACATAGGATGTGTGGGGCTCTTACTGCTTAGGAGTGATCCCATTACACACTTAAGATGGTGCCTAATTGGTGGATTTGCATCAGGGACCCTGGTCATAGGCTAGAGACGCTGATAGGAACTGATGCTCACACTTTGTTGGGGAGCAAGCTTGCTTTCCTTCCAGCTAAGGCTCTGGTGCAAAGTGTATTTTAAGCCTCCTAATTGGAACTCAGAGAGACATTTGGGCACATTTCATTAAAAATGATTTCTTCTTAGCTACGTTATGCTTTATAGGAAAAGCAAGATGGAACCTGAGGTTTCATATTTCTTTACCTTTTTGCAAGAAAATCAGCTCCTACTAAGTTGTTCTTACAGTCGTATTCCACCACTGAACAGTTTGACTTAACCCTCTGAAAATGAACACATGGTGCTGTGTTTAAAGACAGTGTGTGTGACATTGGAACAGGGGATAATGGTGTCTGAATTTCTTTGAAGCCATGCAAAGAGATGAATTTTAAACATCAGATCAGATTTAATACTATCTGACTTGGTATATTATTTAGGGTTATTAGATCTCTTGGATAATTCTTGGCTTAATTTCTTAACTACTTGAAGATTAATTTTAAAACTTTCAGTAATCTTGGAAAAAGTTCTAAGGTTACAGAATCCTTAACACTGGGACAGAGGGTAGAGAGGCCAACAGGTGTGGAAGGAAGCAGTTAATTTATATTGAAGGTGAAATTTCTTCTTCATTCATTTAGAATGATAAATACCCTTAAATTTATCCTTATAAATGAGTCTGCCTTGATTATACAAAATTGAACTTTAAATTGCTTGGGGGGGGAAAAAAGCACAATATAGATCTGTTGAGAAGGGCCATCTTTCTTTGGTGCTAAAATTCTGTGTATGTGTCCAGAGTGGTTCTTTCTCTGTGTGATTCAGAGATGATAAAAGAAGCTTTGAATTTAAAGGCAGAAAGTAAGACTCTCTCATACAGTTACTTCAATGAGAGTTGAAATCCTAAATATCTTTGGCAAGCTTTCAAATACAAGAATAGAAAGTATTAAATATTAAAGAAACCAATAGTAAATGTCTATCTAATTTATTTTGTGTTTTCACACAATTCTACATAATTTCCACTTTCATTTACAAAACATTGACTCTAGTGGTCAAACAAGGTATTGTGCTTGGAAATACTGATTTTAAATTCCTGTTGTTTGATTTTGAGGGAATCACCTGATATGGAAGCTGGGATTTACTTTCCGAATGGCTCACTGAAGTAAAACAATCACATGTATTGGAGAACCTTATCCAGCCCTGTCTTAGATAACACGTTTTTCTTCAATTGAATAAAGAAAACATTTAAGTTTTAAAAAATGATCATACATTGCTTACTGGGAACCCTTGAAACTGTAAGCCTTGAATTTTAGCCAAGTAATTAAGTTTTTTTTTTAAATATTACCTTTCTAAAGGACTTTGAAAACACCTGTGACCTCTGAGTAGAGATGACTGCTCGCGTGTTCTCTACGCATTTGTCACAGTCTTTAAAGATCCCGAGGAAGCATGTGGCCTGAAAATAAGAGGGGGAATGTCAAAGTTCCAAGAGAAGAAAGCAGAGTAGCTCATTTACGTGTAGGAAAGCAAATTTGAGACATCCGAGCATGCTGCTGTGGGATATAAAACACAAACATTATGATGCTGTCCGTCCTGGGAAGGGTAATTTCATTTTATTTTTTGAGACATGATCTCATCGCAGACTGGCCTCAAACTTGCAAAGCTCCTGCCTCAGCCTCATGAATGCTGGGATTGCAGGCATGTGCACCACTCCTGGCTGAAGCAGTCAATTCTCGCAATACCTTAGCTTAACCCATCGTCCATATTTTTGGAGGCCCGTGCTCCTCTTTGAAGGTTTTCCTGGAATTCAGCCCTCCGTGAAATCTCTAATGCCTACAAATGTCCCATACTGTCCAGTCCGTCTTCCCAATGGGAATCAAGTTCTAGTTTTCCATCTCTTTCCCCAAGATCTGAAAGGAAAGCATTCCTCCTTCCCCAGTTCCACCTGAAGAAACTGAGCACGTGGATGGATTTCAATGCAGACACCCCTGAAGGAGCACTGCTGGGAGGAGCCTGGAGCCCTGCAGGAGTGCTGCAGTGGGTTAGGATTCTTTGCTGTAAGTCTAGTGCTGCCTCCTGGTGGCAAAACGTTACAAATCTTGCATTGCAAATCCCACTTTGTAAAGTGTATTTTCAACTTTTTTTAAAGGATCCCCCTCCCCCGCCAGTAGGCTGAATGTGTAATGGGAAAGTAACTATTTTAAAGACATTATAAACCCTTTCCAAAAGGAAAATGCTCAAAATAGGCAGAGATTCAATTCTAATGTTTTAAGACCATTTTACCTCTCACTATTACAATCATTAATGTCTTGCTTTATAACTACCTACAGTTCATTTACTTTGAAACCCAAGTCGACTGTGTTTCTTACTTTTTTAAATTTACATGCTAGAACTCATAGTTTTTGTAATTGAAAGTTCACATGTTGTTCCTTGAATATTTCAAACATTTTTGTTTTGTACTGTAAAGCTGATTAAAAATTTTAGCCGGTCTTAACACACTCACCTCTGTATTAAGGAAGTGTGAGAAGGAATTTCATAATAAGTTTACATGTTTAATTCAAGTATAACTTATATGCGTTGTCGAAGGTTTTTCTATTATGTATGAAGAGTGCTGATGTTTTTGTTTTTCATGTCATATTGCAATAATTTATTTCCTTTGACTCAGTTGACCAAAAAAAAAAATCTTTTATGAAGAAGTGCTCTTGTCTTGGTTATCTATATACTAAAACTCATGTCAAAGGTACCCAAAGATAAGTTTTTATACAGATAGATACTTATAAGTTCTGGTTTATTTTATTACTTGTTAATCTCACTCTACTGTGTTCTTAATGAATCATAAATACAAGAGTGGGTCATTGGAGAATTATTAAAAATTATCCTTTAAAAGAAAAGAAACTATAAGGTAATCTAGTTGCCAAGTTGGAATTCATTATTTAATTTACCTCCTATGCAATGTTAATGCTGCAAAAACTGTATGGTTAAGTTCCAGTCTATTTACCAAAAGGAAGATATTTACATGGTTTGGGGTAGCCAGCTGCGTTCTTTTGGAAAATTACTGTACTGTTTCAATGTGTTAAGTGCCTTGTTATAAAGTAAAATTTTAAATCTAGAATTTATTTTCCTGACATATATTTTCCATTATGATTATCCACTGTATGCTACTGTAATTTTATTAAATGCTTACACTTTAATCAAATATGTAAATTTCAGATAATTTTCCATTAATTAGTACTATAATCACGGAACTGTCATGTGGGATTTGAGTTGAGAGGTCTTGTTTTGTTTTGTTTGTTTTTAAAGGATGTTGTCTTTGTTTAGAAATGTTTTCTGTGCTTGTAATTTTGTTTGTAAAACATTTCAAGAGGGATTTCAGAGTACAACTCTACAGTTATACTTCTAAAATGCCATCTTACACTTATATTTTAAGTGCCTGATTGTTCGTTAAAACTAATTTATGTTTCTATTCAAAAGAAGATATAAATGTACTTGGTTTCTAATCTCTTTGGTTTTGCTTTAAAAAGAAAACTGCAAAAGCCTAAACTTTGTATTTGCCCAATAAATCACAGTCCATCAATGTTCTTTTCAAAGTTAGTGTTAGTGTTTCTTTTGATTTAAACATGTTCTTGGGGCTGGGGCAATCACTCAGTGGATAATGTGCTACCCACACAAGCATGATCCCCACGTTCTGAGCCTAAAACTCAGCAAACAGATGGATACTGTGGAGCCAGCATTTGTAATTCTAGTGATCTTCTAATAGCAAGAAGGGAGAAGGAGGCAGGAGGGTCTGCCAGAAGTCCAGGGCCAGCTAGCCCTGTGAAAGCTGTTGTGGATAGTGTGAGAACCTGCCTCAAAAGGAAATGGAAGACTAATAACACTGAGCCCAGAAGTTCTCCAAGAACACTCAGACACAGGAACACCAACACACTTAGAGTACTTATTAAAGCCACAGGTTGTTTTCATCAGGCACTCTTTTTCAAATAAGAATAAACCATAATAGAACTGTAAGTCAACGGTTATAATTTTTCCTACCCTTGGATTTAAGGTAAAAAAAATTTACAATAAATACTACAAGATTATTCATGGGGTTATTAGTTATGCACTGTAATTCTGATTCTTTGTTCACAACAGAACAGTCATCCCTCCAAGTCCACCATGGGCAGTCTTCAGTCCTTAGTTCTGAAGGAAATGTCTCATCTCACTGTCATGAGGGGTGGGGGAGGCTGAGGGCAAAGACCCCAACTGAACTTCCTAGTCATTACCAAGGCTGGATTCAAGAGGTTATTTTTGGACCCTCTGATGAAAGATGAGAGTTTCCACTCTGGAAAGGCAAGTTCAGTAGAAGCAGCTCAGTGGGATGAGAAGACTAACAAAATATCTCAAAGGTCAGGATAAAAGGTTTTATCCTGGACTATCTGGAAACCAGGGAGCAAAGATCAGAAGTTCTGCCACATGTGTGTCTGGAAAGCTCTTCCCAGTGATGGTCCTGTTTGAAATGCTGGTGAGCTGGCAGCCTCGTATTAGCAAGAAGCTAATAGGAACTCTTGCCCATGAACTGGACACTGGCAGGAAGTTACATCAGCAGGCTGATTCATTCTTGGTTCTGTTTATTTTCTTTATAGGAAAGCTGGTGGGCCGCCTGTGAGAGGAAGAAGAGATCTCTGAGCACTTGTAAAAATGCTGATGAGAGTGAAATGTTTAAAAGCAGGTAGCTTTACCTCTGCAGACAAAGTGTGTGCTGAGTCATAGGAATTGTGTGCAAGGCTTAGAAGTCATACAGCTACTTTCAAAACAAAATGAGAGTGGATGGTAGGGAAATCTGTTTTCATAAGGTAAGGAATGTACCCAAACAACTGGCACCAAGATTCTACAAGGCAACAGTCGATAAAGACTTCGTTAGTGTCACTCGAGGGTGGGTATGTGTTTACTCACTCCAACCCCCATCCCATCACCGCAATGGTATATTGATAGGAAAGTGCCTATTTTAACCAGGAACTCAGCTCCATAGGATGTTTGGTTTGGAGGTCACTGAAGTCTTGGACTTGGAAAGAGCCTTCATTCTCTCCAGATAAAAACTCTGTTTAGAGGTGACCGCAAGGTTTTTTTAAAAATTTTTTTTACTATCCATAATTAGATAAACTTAAGGGAATAATGTGTTGATGACCACAAGTTTTAATGACATTCACCTCTGATGTTTTTATCTCCCATCCAAGTACTGACCAGGCCCCACCCTGCTTAGCTTCCGAGATCAGACAAGGCTGGTGCAATCGGGGTGGTATGGCGGTATGGCTGTGGACCAATGCTTTTATCTCCTGAGCAATAGGAAGGCAGGAGATTAGATTTTGTCACCTTACTGCTGGAATGCCGTTGTGTACCATGACCCAGAGAGGCCTATAAATAAAATTTCTGTCATCAAGGTTCAGTCTGCAAAACTCACCCATAACTTCTAAGTTACAGATTTAACAATTCAGCTGCCCAAAATAGGGTGGTACAGGTTAGGTCATGACAACTAGCTGGGCAGACTGGGGATCTGGGAATTAGTGACCTTTCTGAATATTTAATCACTTGATTTTTACCATTTTTTTATTTCATATTTAAGTAGAATTACAATTACATGTTTGGTTTTATTTCATCCTAATGTTGGGCAAGGCATTCCCGCATGGACCATGAGCATTTATGTTGGCACATGTGTTTTGGGGGGTGGGGTGGGGTGAGGGCACTCCAGGGGTGTGAGGACCTCACAGCTGCTTCACGGGCCATTCTAAAGGCTGATTTGCAGTGAGCCCCCTGAAAGGACCAGGAAGCTTTCTGCCCCAAAGAGAAGGCTCAATTCTGCTACTGTAACAATGAAAACCCAAGTTCAGTGCTCCTCGGCTGAGGTGCAAGCCTGCTTCCCTTGAGGCGTCATCTTGATCACTCCAAGTCACCCTCTCCCCTTTGGACTTTGGGGCTCAGGGGCGTCCTGAGCAACCATGACGACAGGTACTGCTGTGCTTTGAACTGTGAGGCCTTTTGGCTTAGATCAGGAGTCCACACTAATGAATGGCTCATGAAGTCTTAGCTTCACAACCTTGGCATCTAACATTGCATTTCCTTGTATTAAAACACATAAGAGCTGGGCGTGAGGGTGTATGCCTTAATCCCAGCACTTGGGAGGCAGAGGTAGGAGGATCACTATGAGTTCCAGGTCAACCTGGGCTAAAGGTAGTCTCTACCTGGGGAGGGGGAGTGTGCATATAAGAATGTCAGCATCAAACTGACTTGTTTACTGAAACAGTAATGGATTATGCGCTACTATGTGTATATATAAAATGCACATTTAGGCTGGAGAGATGGCTCAGCAGTTAAGGCACTTGCCTGAAAAACCAAACAACGTGGGTTGTGCCAGCTCTACAAATTGGCACATTCGTCTAGAGTTTATTTGCAGCAGGTGGAGGCCCTGGTGCACACATTCTCTCTGTTTCTCTTCTCTTTCTGTCTGCTTGTGAATAAATAAATAAAAATATTTTTAAAGTATTAAAATGCATATTTGGCTCATACATGGTACATTTAATGAGACATCATTTTACAGTTTATGCTTGCCATACATTCTTCGATTTCCACAAAACTGAAATAAACAAGAAAGAAGTAGTGAGCTCATTTTATGAGATGAAAGGGTTTGTAAATGTTAGAGCTGTGTAATTACTATGGCTGGCATCACAGGTTGGTAATCGCAGCTGCAGTTCACTGCTTCTCAAAGTCGGCTCCTTGTGCAAAATGGCCTTGAACACAACCCCTAAGTGTTTGGGCTCACAAACCATTAGAAGAAAGCCCATCCAGCCGGGCGTGGTGGTGCACGCCTTTAATCCCAGCACTCAGGAGGCAGAGGTAGGAGGATCGCCATGAGTTTGAGGCCAGCCTGAGACTACAGAGTGAATCAGCCTGGGCTAGAGTGAGACCCTACCTCGGAAAAAAAAAAAAGAAGAAAGCCCATCCTTACCAATGAATCTCAGTGTCACAAATTCAAGCTTACATTTCCGAAGGCCCCACTCTGCCTCGCTGCTTCTGCATTTTGCACACTAACCTGATAGATGAATTTTTTCTTGCTGTATCTTGCTAGAAATTTTCAGAAAAATGATTGATAAATTCCTAGTGTGGAAATGATTTTCCCTAATGCAATGAGAACAGTCCATTCGATTGAGTAATCTGTATCTCACCCTAGCCTGACTGGCTGTGGAAGTGTCCATTTTCCCCTCGCCTCTATAGCCAGCTGTGGCCAATTTGTCACAGTGACGCTACATGTCTGCAGCCATGTTGAAGCATCAATAAAGCTACTGTATTTCACGAGTCATCAGCAAACTGAATTCAGCATATATTAAAAGGAGTAAAGAACCTTATGGAATATATGCTGGGAATACCAGTATGGCTCAACATATGAAAATGAATCAATATAGTAGGTTAACAGAATAGAGAAGAGGAAGACATGATTTCTTCAACTGATGTGAGTGGGAAAATACTCTTAAAAATCTATCACTTTCATAGCTAAAAACATTCAACATAGGGCTGGAGAAACCACTTAGCAGTTAAGGCATTTGCCTGCAAAACAGAAGCGCCCAAGTTCAATTCCCCAGTACCCACATAAAGCCAGATTGTATAAAGTGGCTCATGTGTCTGGAGTTTGTTTGCAGCGGCTGGAGGCCTTGGTATGCCCATTCTCTCTCTCTCTCTCTCTCTCTCTCTCTCTCTCTCTCTCTCTCTCTCTCTCTCTCTCTGCTTGCAAATAAATAAAATTTTAAAAATATTTTCATTTATTCATTTTCAAGCAGAGAAAGAGAGAGAGAGAGAGAGAGAGAGAGAACCACCACCTTGTGGGTCTGGCTTATGTGGGCACTGAGGAATTGAATTGAGGGCCTTAGGCACTGGAGGCAAGTGCCTTAACCGCTGAGCCATCTCTCCAGCCCTAAAAATATATTTTAAAAAAGAATTAATATTCAGAATATTGAAAATACCCACCTCAGCAAGAATTCACGAACCTCATTCAAAACTGGACAATAACCAGGCATGGTGGCACACACCTTTTACCCCAGCACTTGGGTGGCAGAGGGATGAAGGATCGCGCTGAGTTCGAGGCCACCCTGAAACTTCATAGTGAATTCCAGGTCAGTCTGGGCAAGAACGAGACCCTACCTTGAGGGAAAAAAAAAGAGAGAGAGAGACAACCAACTTGATGAGCTATCTAAAGTGTGTGGGAGCTGGGAGTGTAGAGCACTTTCCCAGAATGTACGTACATATCACAGTATTGTTCCTAGTAACGACAAAACAACCCGGACTATACAGCAACCAGATAGTTGGCCCAAGAAATTCTGAGCTATTAGTAACCATTGGCTAGATTTTTTTACACTTGATCCTAATTAGCCCAAAGGGCAAATAGCAACAAAATAGATAGGGGTTTTGATGTTGTTGTTTGGTTTTTCTGGTTTTTCAAGGTAGGGTCTCGCTCTACCCAGGCTGACCTGGAATTCGCTGTCATCTCAGGGTGGCCTTGAATCACGGAGATCCTCCTACCTCTGTCTCCCCAATGCTGGGATTAAAGGCGGGCGCCACCAGGGCAGGCTAAATAGATAGTTTTAAATCCAGTAATTATCAATAATAACTTGATGTCTAGGTCCAATTTCTGCCTGTTTTTATAAGACTTTACTGAAATACAGCCATACAAGTTACTTATTTGACGTAGTTAGTTGCTTCTTAGCTCCCACAGCAGAATCTTATCAGTGTGACGGCACTTACGGCCCACACAGCTGAAATTATTTTCCATTTGGTCCTTTCCAGGGAAAGGTTGCAAACCCCTAGATCACAATATATTAATTAAAATAATTTATGGAAGAACAACATGAAAAATGTTAATGATATATTTTATTCACATCTTAACAAATATATGAATATTATAAAGAAAAATTAATTAAAATATTTTTAAAAATCAAAATCTACATAATACAATAAAAACTGCCTTGGAAGGCCAGGGGTAATTCAGGTCAGTTGGCAGAGTGCCTGCCTAGCATGCATGAAGCCCTGGATTCAATTCCTAACTCTGCATAAACCAGGCATGGTGGTTGTCGTCGTCAGCTTTATGCTGCTGGGATGAACCTCCAAACCAAGCACAATTTATAGGAGAAAAAGGTTTTATTTGAAGCTTACAGATCCTCACAGAGAGAAAAACCACCGCCAGCACCTCCAAAAGCAAGCACACCCAGACAGCCAAACAGCAGGGACTCCAGGCAGAGCTCAGACTGCTCCCTGCATAGTTTAGGCAGGAATTCCAGGCTGGACCTTGGGATCTGCCCACAGTGACATCAAGTTACAAGCTTTAATCAAACTCATGAATCTATTGAGGGACATCCATCCAAACTACCACAGTGGTTCACACCTAAAATCCTAGTGCTTGGGAGGAAGAGGCAAAAGACATAGAAGCTGAAGGTCACCCATGTCTACATAGCAAGTTCAAGGCTAGCCTGTGCTCCATAAGTCTCTGTCTCAAAAGTGAAAACAAAGACCTCTGAGTGATAAGAATAAAAAGGTGATACTTTACAGTGTCTTGTATTTTCAAATTTTCTACAATATCTACTATTTTAAAAATCAGGCCAGGTATAGTGGTGCACACCTTTAATCCTAGCACTTGGGAGGCAGAGGTAGGAGGATAGCTGTGAGTTTGAGGCCAGCCTGGGACTACATAGTGGGTTCCAGGTCAGCGTGAGCTAGAGTGAAACCCTACCTTGAAAAACCAAAACACAGTGCCCAACACTACCTTCATAAGCCCTTCAAAATTGAGGAAAAGATGATGATATTGAAACAAAATAGAGACTAATTGAGAGGGAGAATGGGGTGGGGAGGGAATTACCATGATTTATTGTCTATGATTATGGAAACTGTCAATAAAAAGTTAAAAGAAAACAAAAAAAAATCAGAATGAACTATCTGGTTTACTTTGTGTATGTTCTTGTCTACAGAAAAGAATAGACAACTTTTCTTGTCCTTGATTCTGAGGGATACCTCATTAGGCACAGGGCACAGTGCAATGACCTGAACCAGGAAGTCACAAGGGTTTTTGAAGCAAATGGCTTTAACTTTACCCTGTAAATAGACTATCTTCTTTAGGGTTTTATTGACTTAAGCATGCTACTTGAATGAGAGGTCAGGTTCAACAGACTGAAAATCCTCTGGAGAAGGAGAACATTTAGAATAAAGGAACCTAACAGAGTGCTCATGTTAAATTCCCTCATTTCACCAAGGGAAAACCCATGTGTGTGTGGCAAACTACTCGTGGTCGGGCAGAGTTCCCTCGAGGCCCCCATGGTTTCTGTATAATAAATGGAAGTAAATGTGGAGGAAATGAATAACAGCGGGGATTTCAGCAAGCCTTCTGCAAACACAAAAGATCAGGAATCAGTAACAATTACAGCCAGTCCTACCAAGATTGTGCTCATTTTTTAAGGAAAACTTTACTCTTTAACCAATTTCATTACCATGGTCCATTATTCCCATAATAAATGACTAATCACTATCATTGCTATAACAATATATTAGGTAGTGCCGGCACCCACTTCTCAATAGGAATAGCTCAGAAAGCAAACCTGCGAAGGCTTCTTACTCAATTCACCATGCTTTTTCATCTCAACACTAATTCCTCCCTCCCTCTCTCTTTCCTTTCTTTTACTTTCTTTCTTTCTTGTAGTCTGCAAGACCCAGGGATTCTCCTGTCTCCACCTCCCTAGCACTGAGATTATAGGAGAGTGTCACCATGCCAGGTATGTTATGTGGGTCCCAGAATCCAAACCCAGGTCCCCACATTTGTTCAGCAAGCATTTCATCCATCTCCCCAGATCTCTCACTTTTTTAAAGCTATGTTATGGTGATGCAATTTACCTGTAATGAATACACACTTCAGTTTTTACAAATACTGACACCCAAGCAGCCAACATGCCTATTGACTTACAGGACATTACCACAGCCTCCAGAAAAATCCTCTTAGCCCTTCCCTGCCCGTCCATCACTTCTGATTTTGATCATGTGGGTGAGATCTGCCTGCATGGGACATTCATAGAAATGAAACTATTGGCCTTGCATAACGTTTTCTGAGATTCAACCATGCTGTGGAGTGTATCATAATTCCTCCTTTTACATTGCAGAGTAGGAACCTGTCTCCTGCTAGCTTCCTTGTTATAGGACACCTGAACTGTTTGCATTGGGCATTAAACAAAATACCTTTCCCAGTCCTGGCTGACTTTGTCCAAATGAAATGTTTTGGTAACTGGACCTTGTTAATTTTGATATTCTGCTTTCCACTGAGGTTTGGGTATTTCAAGGTGTTGTATTCACCTTCCTGTTGCTGGGACAAAGCACCAGATCAAAAAGCAGCTGATGGGGGAAAGTTGTATTTTGGCTTACAGTCTCAAGGGGAGGCTTCATGATAGCAGGGAAAAGCATGGCATGAACATCACATCTGCCACAGCAGGTTGTAAATAGCAGCAGGAGAGTGAGTGGAGCTTTGGCAACTGGGAGCTGGCTATAACACCCCTAAACACCCCCCCCCAACAACACACCTCCACCAGGAAGGATCCATCTTCCAAATTGCCACCAGCTGGTGACCAAGCATTCAAAACACACAAGTTTATGGGGAACATCTGATTTAAACTACCATACAAGGGCATTCTTCCTTCATCTGGTCTCACAACACCATAGTATGCACCTAAGGAGCAATAACACAAATACTGAAGGATCAGGTAGATAAGGCCATGCGTTCATCATACAAGGCATAAAGGCTAAATGAAGGCATCAGTACCTTGGCCTGGCTTTTAATATAATCTTGGAAAGTGTTGGTAAAGCTCCAAGGGATAAAAATAAATTGCAATTGTGCCAGCCTGTTCAGTTTGAGGTATTAATTATCAAAGCCCAATGACATCACAATTAGAGCTTATAGTTACGGAACCTTATGTAAAACACTAGACATTGTGCGATTTCATTTAATCTTTATGTTTGATATAGGTTGTGACAGGTTAGGGTGACTGGGATCTCTGAAGGTAACCAGGAGTGTCCTTGAACTTGTACTTTCAGACAGATTCCACTCATCTCATGCCTGACCCCTCCCCTTGAGTGGGAGGTGCGTCTAACTAGAGTTT
Organism: Zapus hudsonius; assembly: GCA_004024765.1. Taxonomy (NCBI): domain Eukaryota; kingdom Metazoa; phylum Chordata; class Mammalia; order Rodentia; family Dipodidae; genus Zapus; species Zapus hudsonius. The sequence continues at coordinate 1,822 of PVHP010001392.1, read as the reverse complement.
AAACGTAATGCTGAAACTGATTGGTCAAGGATAGACCAGCCAGCTGACTCTCTGCTCACCTGGACCCGAGAATATAATCACTGGAACAGGAAATTCCTTCTCTTTCTCCACATGGCTTCCCAACAGAGGGACATGTGTGGCTCCAGGCTCCAGGCTCCAGGCCTTGGGTAAGGACCCCTCAGCTTCTTTCTCACATGTTTCTTCATGATGGGGGCCCTTTATATCTTCTTTTTTTTCTAAAAATATTTTATTTATTCATTTTCAAGCAGAGAGATGTGTGAGAGAGAGAGAGCGAGCCAGGACTACCACCTTGTGGGTCTGGCTTATGTGGGTACTGGGGAATTGAACTGGGGGCCTTAGGCCCCACTGAGCCATCTCTTCAGCCCTTCTTTTTTTCTTGTTTGGCTGGTCAGCACAGATTTTATGTGGCTAAAACCTCTCCTATGTGCTCTCTCCACACTAGTGGCTGGAGATCTCTGTAACTTTCCATTTATTATCTCAACTTCAGGGTGGGCTGCATGAAGACATGGAGGATTATGTATATAAAGAAGTACATATATATATACATGTATGTATAAAGAAAATCACAAGAACTTAAGAAGCTGTTAATTTTGAGGAGGCCAGTGGAGTTGTGCAAGTAAATAGTATTAATAACATGTTTACATTCTCTTTCCATTGATAACTGGCAAATCCTTCTTAATCCCTAAACCCCCTCTGTTCATGTTCACTGACCGGATAAGTGTGGCATGTGGCATGCATTTCCTGAAGGAATTATAAACCAGCTGGACAATTGAAGTTTTCAAATTTAAGACCACTCTTGATAACAAAAATAACAATTAGAGATTTTGGATATACAGTTACTAAGAGTTGTGGTCAAAATCCATGGAAGGCTGGAAGGATTTAGGAGGAAAGTAATTGGCTTAAAATGATATTTGGAGTTTCCTTATTGCTGTTATCATCTTTCTCATTTTTTACCTCCACCCAAAAGACATTTTAGGGCTCTCTTCCTGTACTAGACTCTTTGGGATTGGAATTTTATTGACCTATTTAAACTAGGAAAGAAGTAGCAAAATGTATTCTTTTATCTAGGAAGAATGCTCTGAATGGAATTAGGGAAACTCCTTCCCTGAGAAGCTGGATGAACTGAGTTCCCAACAGCTTGCTCCATGAGTTTCCAGGGCTGCCCCAACCAAGTGCTGCCAGCAGGGTGGTTCAAGTACAGGAAATAATTTCCTCAACATCACAGGGATGGCAAGGCTGGCTTCTAGAGACTCCTTCCTGACTTGTGGATGCTACTTGTTGGGTCCTTTGTGTCTGAGTCCTAGACTCTTCTAAAGACGCCAATCATGTCGGGTTGGAGACCACCCACATGACTTCAGGCCCTCTGAGCCAGCCTCATTTTATCTTAGTTACCTCAAGCCAAAAACAGGTCATATTCTAAATTGGTTTGTTCTTCAATTTATGAATTGGAATAAGGCCTAACACTTCCCATCTGCCTCACAGAACTGTTAACCTAATGAAAATAAAAGAATAGTTAGGAAAAGGCCACAAGTGCAGTTATGATGAAGGAAACGGGAGAATGCTGGCTTCTCTCAGGCAGTTAAGCCAGGGGCCCGGAGAGAAAACTAGAAGATGTCACTTCACTGACTTTGTCAGAGCTGGAACTTGCATCTGATCCTGTCTCATGCAAGATGGCTAACCAGTCACCCCCCAACCCCCAGCATGAACTTCCTGCTTCTTCCTCTGGTCAGCTTCTCTGAGTCAGCCCTTTGAGTCCATGAACCAATCTTTACACATCTTTACACACAGAGTCTGATGACAA
>PVHP010001391.1:73527-107819 GCA_004024765.1 Zapus hudsonius | reverse complement strand
TTCCTTCCTTCCTTCCTTCCTTCCTTCCTTCCTTCCTTCCTTCCTTCCTTCCTTCCTTCCTTCCTTCCTTCATTCCTTCCTTCCAAGGTAGGGTCTTGCTTTAGCTCAGGCTGACCTGAAATTCACTGTGTAACCTCTGGGTGGTCTTGAATTCATGGCAATCCACCTACCTCTGCCTCCTGAGTGCTGGGATTAAAGGCATGCACCACCATGCCTGACAAATATTTTTACTTATTTATTTGCAAACACACACACACACACACACACACACACACACACACACACACACACACACCAGAGAATGGGTACACCAGGGCCTCCAGTCAATGCAAACGAACTCCAGATGTGTGTGCCTCTTTGTGCATCTGGCTTTACGTGGGTACTGGGGAATTGAACCCTGGTCATTAGGTTTTACAGGCATTAACCACTGAGCAATCCTTCCAGTCCTCTTTCTGTTTTTTGAGACAAAGTTTTGTCATGTAGCCCAGACAGGACTAAAACTTGTGATCCGCAGCCTCCACTCAAACCAGGAGTATGGTATATCCTATACTCAACCCACCAAGAACTCCCTTCACACCTGTGCCTCCTTCCCATGCTAAGGCCCGGGTCTCAGCTCCATCTGACCTGGTCTTGATGCTGCCTTTCATAGTCCCCATTAAGCCCCTGGCTCCCACACAAGCACTGCCCAACCTCAGGTGGCAAGCTCTGTCAGCATCCTCCAATTTCAGTGACTGCCTGGAAGGGCTAGTCATGTCTATTCTCACATCAACCCTCATATACCCATGTGCCTACAGTGGAATCTCTCACCTGTCACTCTCTGACCCTGTGTCTGCATGGCCCTGATATGGCCCCATACTTCCACTTCACCTCCACCATAGCTATTTTGCTCAGCCACATCTGTCTCAAGGACAGGCCACCATTCTGCTCAGCCACACCAGCCCTGGTGCTAGGAATGGAGCCTGGGGTTCTACACATGCTGAGTCATGCCCCTAACTCTCCTCCTAAACCTTGATGGGCAGCAGAACATTATTGCTCCCTTCTGCAGTCACATAATTGGGAAGGACCACTGATGTTGATGTGATGGGATTCAAGATGCCTAAAGACTCCTGAGGGAAGTTGCTATGTCCTTTGTAGCTCTAAACTCAAGTGTATAAAACTGACAGTGCCAAAATCACGTATGTGTCAACAGCTCCTACAACAAGAAATGAGAATGGACATGGGAAACTATGACAGAGACACTTTATTCCAGAAAGCCAGGCCTTAGCTATCATTGATTGGACAAGGTGTGAACACCTGGCCAAAGTCAACCATTCAGAGGCTCTTCTGAGACTCTGGAATTGGTTGCTGGAATCAGAGTAGGGACCGCAGGGCTGCAAGGCTCTGGCTGCCTATGAACAGACAGTGAGCAAGGGTGGCCAAGTGGGCCTTCAGGGAGGCTGCAACAGGTGCAGAGACCTGGAGGAACAGGGAGAAGATGCTACAGTTCTGTTCTGCATACCAGTCCAAGAGGCACCATTCCTCCTGCCGCGGGTGGAAGGGCTCATCTGCCTGTGGCCATGGGAAGCTCGGGGCTGGTCTGGAGTTCATGATCCCCTACCTCAGCCTCCTGAGTGCAGGGGTTCTAGGCATGACCACACCCTATGAGGGCTTCCTGATCCTCCCCTGCACCTGCTCATGTCCCTGTACCCCATCGGGGTAGAGTCTCAGCAGGGTCAGGCAGTGGCAATCTGCAAGGCCCCAGAGCAGGGGTTTGGCTCTGTACCCGAGGGGTTGACACACATACTTGGACATGAAGAGGGGGCACTGGGAGATAACTCAGCTGCTAAAGTGCTCAGCTCACAAGCATAAGAACACCAATTTGGCCCTCTAGCACCCATGTAAAATACTGCGCATAGTGGTGCACACCTGTAATCCCAGTGCTAGGGAGGTAGTCCCTGTGGCTCACTGACTATTCAGATCAGTCTAACTGGTGAGCTCCAGGTTCAGTGAGAGAGACTTACCTTCTGGCCTACCTACACACACACACACACCTAATAAAAATAAAAAATTAGCCAGTGTGGTGACATACTCCTTTAATCCCAGCACTGGGGAGGCAGAGGTGGGAGGATCACTGTGAGTTCGAGGCCACCCTGAGACCACATAGTCAATTCCAGGTCAGCCTGGGCTACAGTAAGATCCTACCTCAAAAAACCAACAACAACAACAACAATAATAAAAAAATAAAGTATAAGCATGGACTTCACATAGCTACACACCTAGAGGCAGCATCAGAGTACAAGCGAGGGGTGAGGAGGGGAGGCCTGGAGGAAGAGGCATAGGACAGCAACAGCTACCATCTGATAGGCCCTCCTCTGCCAGGCACTGTGCCCAACACTGCCTATTAGGATCCCACTTGATCCTCCTAGATAGAATTCTAAAGGGCGTGCTTTTTACTGATAAGGAAACAGGCTAAGGAAGGGGGCTTCACAGGGTGTGGGGCAAGGAGCAAGATGAGAGGTTCCAGGGCAGTCCTGGTCAGGCAGGTGTACTGTAGGACCCATGAGCTGATTCCTCATTGCCACTCACGCTCCAGTGCCAGGTTCTTCGCTACAGTTCTAAGGCCATTGGCTTCTTCCTTCCTGGCAGCACTGACCAGGGGATGGGTAACACTTCCATCTTCTAGATGAAGACTTGAGGCTCAAGAGCAGAGCACCTGGCTGGCAAGCCAGACAGAATTAAAGCTCTACCTCACACTCTTACCAGGAGCCCATTTGAGTGCAGTTATGCAAGCCTGCTGTTCAGCACCCAGCATGGACATGCAGCTCTGACCCTCCTTCCCTCAGGATGGCCTAACAGATAACCCAGTATGAAGGTCAGACCTTTTGCCCTGGGGCCTGCCCAAGAGGCTTTGTTTATTTGAGTTTTTGTGGTACTGGGGATGAAACCCAGGATCTTGTCCATGCTGGGGAAGTGCTCTGTATATTTTATTTTGAGAAAGAGTCTCATTATCAGGCTGAGCTTGAACTTTCTTTTTAATCTAGGCAGGCTTTAAATTTGTAATCCTCCTGCCTTAGCCTCTGGAGTAGCTGGGATTACAGGACTGAACCACAAAGCTCAGTCCTTTCTTTATTTCTTTCCTTTTTTTTTTTTTTTTGACATATGCAGTAGTTTAAAACTAATCTCCATCAGTTGCCAACATGGAAAAGCAAGGCTGTTTCACAGCCTGGGTTCTCCTGACAAAGGGAAAGGGGCAGCTGGCATGCAGGCCAAAGGCTTCATGAAGGGCCTGCACCCTGCAGCTCATCACCACCATTCTTAGCACATTTTATGGTCCTTTCCACCCAGCAAGTCCTGGCTGTGTGTGTCATCATCCTGGTTGTTTTATAATGGTAGAGTCAGGGTGAAGTCTCTATCCAAGGTGGGATAACAAAGTCCAGGTTAGAAAAACTATCTATTGTAGAAGAAATGGGCCAAGGGACATATCATGGTGCCAATGACAACTAGGAGCTCAATAGGAAAGAGTGCCCTGCCCAATTCACTTGTGTATTCCACCCCTCTGTGGACCCCTAGTTAAGAACAATCCTCTTGTGCAGACAAGGAAACTGAGGTCCAGGGAGCTAAATGGCAATTTGGGATACAGGCACATCACAGTCACTCCGCTTCTCAGAGCTTACCTTTGCTGGCTGGCTGGTCACCATCATGACTCCTGCTGAGTGCATCCTTCCTCTGGCCCCTCCTCCCACTAGCTGGACACTCCCTGTTTGGGGGCTGGTTAAAGATGTCTAAGTCATCATCACAAGCATTGGGAGGTGCCCTCTGGAGTCTCTCCCCAGCGATGATGTCCCAGCTGGTGGTCCACCTTTGCTCACTTCGGGATCCTTTATCCTCCTCAGCTCCCGTCTTTCCAGGACCCCCACCCATGACATCATCTAATAGGAGTCTGCCCTTCTGGCCCTGAGGCTTTTCAGGACTCAGGCACAAGTGTTTGGGCTCCCTGCCTGCTGGTTTCCTGCCCATCCATGAGGGAAAAGGCTGTAACCAGCATGGTGTACTCTCTGATGGCTCAGAGAGTCTCCTGCCTGTGAGGTTTTCCAGCTGTTGGATCAAAGAGGGCTCTTGGCCTACAGGAGGGCATTTTGCATGGTAGGAGGAAGAAGCGATGCTGGGCCCATCACCCATTGAGGCTGACGCTGCTGACAGTCTCACATCTTCTGCTAACTTGGACAAACTGTCTTTCGTACAATTAGAACTAATCCTTTCCTCGAGGAAATCTCCTTGTGAACAAATTGCCACATCCAACAAAGCTTCATCCACCTGTGAGCATCCGGGACCAAGTTCCTTGTCCTTGCTGAAGGCAGCCATGCCGGAGGTACTTTTGCTATCTTCCCAGCCAGCATTTAGGGAGGTCTCTGTGTTCTCATGTTTGGTCTGCAAGTTGACCGGGATGGTGCAGTCAGCTGGGGCCTCACCACCGCCTCTGTCTAACATGCCATCAAAGATGAGACTTTTGTTGACATAGAGTTTGATGTTCTTGGCACCAATGTCAAGATCCTGGAAACACAAAATGTAGCCAAATGAACACGGGTGGTGTCAGGTTGATGCACTGAACTTTGGAAGAGAAAGAGACATGTGAAGCTTGAGCCCTGCAGATGTAAATAAAGACTCCAGCTTATCTCTCTGCAAAAGCTAACACTCTGCAGATCAAAGGGTCTTCACAAAGAGATGGCCATGGTGGTTGCCTTCCTCATCATTACCTCCTAACGGGACAACTGTAATAGCCCACTAATTGGTCTCACGGCTTCAATCTCTACTTCACATTGCCACCAGATTCAATTCCCTGTAGGAGCACATGTGAAATCTTGCAGCATCCTTTTTTGTGGTATGTGTGTGTGTGGCATGTACAGGGGTGTGTGCAGATGCACTTGCCCCATGTGCATGCATGCAAAAGCCAGAGGAGGACATTGGGTACCTTGTCACTTTTCTGTCTCATTTCCTTGAGACAAGGTCTCTCACTGAACCCAGGACTTGCTGTTTTTCAGTTAGACTGTGTGTTCAATGAGCCCTGTCTCCCATCTCTCCCACTCCACTTAGTGCTGGAGTTAGAGGTATATGCTTGTACTGGGCTTTTCTTTTCTTTTCTTTTTTTTTTTTTTTAAAGATGGGTGCTAGGAATAGAGCTCAAGTCCTCATGCTTGTGTAGCAAGTGCTCTTACCCACTGTGCATCTCTCCAGCCCCCACAGCAACATTCCTTAAAGTACAGTTCCAGATGAGTGTGGAAGCTCAGTGATCTCGGTACATGGAAGGCAGATGCAGGGGGATCAGAAGTTCAAGATCAGCTTTAGAGATATAGTGAGTTTGAGGCCAGCCTGAGCTATAAAGTGAGATCTTATTTTTAAAAGAAAAGAAAAAAATTTTAAGTTAAATAAAATGTGTGGGACCTAGGCACCTGCCTCAGGAAAGCCTGGTGTGTGCATCAAATGCAAGCTGCCTGAAAACTAGAGTATCTCATTTTGAACATCTTGAAAGCAGAGCCAGAGACAAGGACTTGGTAAAGGTCTGATCCCAGGAGGAAGTGAGGCAAGTAAGACATGTAGGAGGAAATCTCCCAGAATATTTGACCTACTTACTCCATTGGCCAATGGGGCTACCTCCTGCTAGGGCTCTCCAAGAAACCCATGGCATGTACCTCAAAATGTCCCTCCCAAAACTGGGAGGTAGTAGTCGGGGAAATGGATCAGTGGTTCAGAGCACTTGCCACTTAAGCACAAGGGCCTCTTGGGCAGGAGAACAACTCCCCAAAACCCACATAAAAAGCTGGGAGTGGCCATGTGTGCCATGTGTACAGTAGGGGAGGGGGAGCCCGGGCAATTGCTGGGACTTGCTGATGGTCAAGCAGCTCTGGGTTGAGGGAGGGACTCCATCTTAGGGAAATACACGAATAAGTGATAAAAGGAGGATACCTCATGTTCTCCTCTGGTCTCTGCACACACATGCATGGGGCGCCTGCCTCTACCTACACATATGCAAAGAACACACACACACAGATGGGGCACATGCCTCTATCTACACACATGTAAACAACATGCACAGACACACACACATACTGGGCACATGCCTCTACACACATGCAAACAACACACACACACACACACATACACACTGGAGAGTGCTCAAAAAAAAAAAAAAGAAAAAAAAACAGAGCTGGACATATGGCTCATCAGTTAAAGGCACTTGCTTACAAAGTCTGACAGCGCAGGTCCAATTCCCTAGTACCCACGTAAAGCCAGATGCACAAAGGGGTGCATGCATCTAGAGTTCATCTGCAGTAGCAGAAAGCCCTGGCACACCCAAACTCTCCCTCCTCCAGCCTCTTTCTCTCTCAAATAAATAATAATATAAATATATAAAACTAAAATAATAAAAATTTTATTTTAAAAAATACAAACAAGTACAAACACTCAAAACCAGAAGGCTTGGCTTGGGCACTTGTTCACTGCTTGTGAAAGTGGTCCTGGGGCTTCCCCACAGCAGCTAGCACAGCAGCCGCCACTAGAAACTGTCACCAATGGGACATCCCGTACCATCTGAGCCTGAAGTCCTGTAAGAGCAGAGAAGATGTAGGACAGGCAGTTTCTAAAGAATCCCTGCCCTCCTACCATGTTTTCTAGATGATTCCTGCACATAAGGAGATGGAGAATGCAGGCCAATGCGATGAATTAAAAAATGCTCAGCAGGACATGCAGCGACCTTCACAAAAGGATCCCTACCTAACTTTCCCCGTTCCCTTCTCCCCAAACATGTACCTTTGTATTGTGTAGAAACTGTGACATCTCTGCCCATAATTAAAATAAGATCAGCCCTCCCATAGCTAATGGCTACTTTCCTCCTCCTATAGCAAAATTCTTCCCCTGGCTTTCTTAAGGAACACACCGCCCAGCTCACACAGTGAACAGCACTCTTTACAGCATACAACTAAGTCTGGATCATCTCACACTCACAAGAACAAACATGCCATTATCCCAAGTCTCTTCCCACACTTTGTAATTCTCCTACCTCCTCCCCCACCCCACACAACACCCACCTGCTTGCCATCACTACAGATTGTATTTTCTAGAGTTTTTGCATGCAAGAAACTGTGAATATGCACCCGTTTACCTGGCTTCTTTCTCTTAGCATCTCTGAGATTCATCCAAGCCATGGAAATCAAGTTTTCTTTCTTTCTCTTGCTGAGGGTACTCTCTTCTACAGGGATATTCTACCAGGTGTTCATCACCTCACATTGAAACTCAGAGTGACTGTCACCACTGCCCCTGTGTCTTCTCCCATTCAACCCAAGGGACTCGTAGCAGGGTGAAGACTGGGGGAGTCACAGTAGGGCCCTCTTTACTCAGGAGTCTCCTGATTGGGACGGTGAGTTATAGGGTCCTGCAGAGTGCCAAAGCCAGTGGTCCATATCCTGTGCCATGGCTTAGTAGAACCTAGTCCGCTATTCCTCCTTCATGATCTCTTTCCCTGGGCTACCAGGGCACTGTACCCATGTTGTTTGGGCCTGCTTGGCTGCCCTAGCCTTCCTGGCTAGTCTCTACCCCACCCCCATTGCCCCAGATGAGCCAACTTCCCAATTGATCTCATTCATGCCCAAGGCTCTGAATGTCACCATGTGTGAGGACACCCATTGTCTGAATCTCTGGTCCTGACCTGTCCACCCAGCTCTATGGGACTACTGGCTGTCCCCTCTTGAGACTCTCAACCTTAGCATGCCCCACCCCTAACAGATGCCTTTCTCTCCTTTTGACACTGGTCTTGCTACACAGCCCAGGCTGGCTTTGAATGTGGTCCTCCTGCCTCTACCTCATCTCACTGCACCTGGCTCCCAGCAGCATTCCTCATCACTTCCCCCAAACCTAGCCTGTCCCCTCTCAAATAGTTTCACCATTTAGCCAGCTGCCCAAAGCCTCAGAGACCCCTCCATGCCCCTCACTCTCTTTCTCACACCCCCAATCTGGCAGCAAGGCTCTCACCTCTTTCCAAATAAGTCCAAGTCTGACCCCTTCTTCCTCAGACACTGCTGCCCCAGCCAGGCCAGGCCACCATGGCCTCCTAATCGGTCTCTGCTCACTCTCCTTACTGCTGCCCAGCTGCCCTTACTCACACACTTCATTTCCTACATATCACCAAAGTTGGTTTAAAACAACTCCTTACACATGACAATCCCAGCTCCCTTCCCAGCTCCTCCTGGCTTACTCCCACACACTGGGCCTATGCTGCTCCTTGATGCCACAAGCTCATCCTGCCTCAGGTCCTGCACACTTGCCCAGAGTGCCCTGCAGGACGCTTGCAGCCGTGCTCCTCTTTATCTCCAGAGATAAGTGAGTGCCCTATCCTTCCCTGTGGCCTGTTTCCTCTTATTTGAAATGGTCTCATCCATCAGCTTTTCTATTCTCCCCCCTTTTTTTTTGGAGGGGTGGTTTTTGACACAGGGCCTCAAACTTGCAACCCTCCTGGTCCAGCATCCTGAGTGCTGGTATCACAGGCCTCTGCCCCCATGCCTGGCTCAGCTGTTTAACTTGCCTCACATATTCAAAGTCAAGCTTCAAGACAGTAGAGGTCCCCCCAGGTATGTTCAAAGGCAAGGCATACAGTAGGCCCTTAGCAAATGGAAGGGAACTGACTTGACTAAGCATGGACATTCTTCTCCCTGGCAGCCTTGCTCCCTACTGCAGCCCACAGACAAATCATCAGAAAGATGGTCACCTGTTGCTTTTACCTCCCAGATCATTTCCACCTTGCTTTAGCTTCTAATTTATTCTTGGCTATGGGATCTGAGGCCTCAGAGCTGTTCACCTGTGCTCCTTCCCCACTCCTTAGCCTTTCTGCGAGCTAGGTGAGGAAGCTCTAAGAAATTCCTAGATCACTGCGTGACAGAGGCTTGTGGAGCAATCCAGAACAAGAATCATCAAGCCTGCGTCCCAGAGCAGGAACTCAGCTTCAATCATCCAACTGCAGATGGCAGGCTACTATTTGCCGGCTGTCAGAAAAGTCGATGCTCAGAGCACACTTTTACATGTTTATATGGATGTGTGCTGTGTTTAGTGGAGGCCCAGAGCAAGTACGTGTTGAGAATTAATCAGGACACAGTTGTCGGACAAGGACAGCACCGGCAGCTTTCAATGACTAGTTCTGCAAAATTACCACTGTGGAAACATGTGGTGAGACAGAAACACTCATTTGAAGAGGTGGTGGAGGCTTCCATCTAGTAGTCTTAGAGTGGACATCCTAGCTCTCCTAATGGGATGCCTGGCTTCTAGAATGTGTCTGCCCCATTCCAGGGACAGTCAAGGGCTCTCTCTGGCTATAGCTGTGTGGCTGAGAGGGGAGTTGGGGTGGGGCTGGCTGCAGCAGCAGGGGGTGGCACATAGGAAGGAGCTCTGGGAGAAACTGGGAGCCTAGTGGGGTATGGGGAAGGGAGAGGGGGGCTGCTACCCTGCCTAACACACTTGCATCAGCGATGTTTCCAGCACAAGCTTTACCTGTGGACACATTTTCAGTGGGAGCCTTGGAAGCAAACAAGTAAAAATTGCCCTGTCCCTGGAACAACTCCACAAGGAGGCATGAGGGCCTATGTGACAGACAGAGAAACTGAGGCTTTTTCAAAGACACAGCTGGGGTGCAGTGACTCTGTTGTGCCTGCCCAAGGCCTTAAAGGCTATATGTGGATCTAGCTGGAGTTTGCTTCTAGCTGTGTTGACCATGTCTCCTACCACACTCTGTCCCTAAACATCATGGCACCTTGAGGTGGGCACTAGGGGTATACTTATCCTTCCAGACACCTCTCAGCAACTGCAGGCGATTCATTCCAGGTACCCATGTGGACACAAGCAGGTCTAAATGCTGGGGTCCCATGTATAAAATGCCATGTGCTTTCAATATAACCTCTCCACCATCCTATCTCCCTTAAATCATTTCTGGGTGACCTCTCATGCATGTAAATGCTATACAAATAGTTGTGCTATATTGTTTAGGGAATAGCAAGAAAAAAGGCACACTCAGTAGAGATGTCATTTTAAAAAATATTCCCCATCTGTAGCTGAATTTGGGAATGGAGAACCTGAAGGCAAGCAAGGCTGCTGTTTCATAGATAGCTATACAACACCATTTCACCTCCAAGGCTGTGCTAGTAAGCTGCATGAGTTCCCCAACAGGACCACAGAGAAATGGGGTGGGTTTTCAGGTGAGCAGATGGTTATTTGTCTCTCAGCAAAGCTCTGGATAAAGAAGGCCTTTAGGGATTATGACAAGATCTCATGTAGCCCAGGCCAGCCTCAAACTATGTAGCTAAGGAAGACTTCAAATTTTTGATTCTCTTGCTTTTATTTCCTGAGTGGATTATACATTATCCTGTCATGCCCAGTTTATTGGGTGCTAAGGATTGAACCTAAGATCTTGTACATGCTAGGCAAGGACTCTACCAACTGAGCTACAACCCCTAGCCTGATTGTTGATGTTGACTGTCACCTAGAAAGGACCTAGAACCAACTACAAGACAAAACTCATAGCATGACTATGGGAGACTTTCTGGATTGGATTTAAGTGCATGGTTTGGGACCTACCCTGAACATAGGTGGCATCATCCATGGGCTGATTAAAGTCCCAGACTGAATAAAAAGGAGAAAGTGAACTGAGCACCTCTCTGCTTCCTGACTGCAGATGTGATGTGACCAGCTGCCTTAAGCTCCTGCTATCATGATGTCCTTGTCATAATGGACTTGACCTTCAAACGGTGAGCCAAATTAGACCTTTCCTTAAGTAGTGGTGAGAAAGTAACTAATACAGGGGTAAAAGGGGAAAACTTCCGCCGTAAGGCCCAGCCTCTTCTTGCTGGCCAGTCACCAAGGCTTCAACTGAAGCTCCTCATCCTTTGTTCCAGTGTCGTTTAGCTCTGTCCTGCAGATGCCATCATCTGTAGAATCATTGTGTGTGCAGCACGTGCAGTCTGCAAATGTGTAAGTGCAGTGTGTGCGTTCATGTGTGCACAGGCCTGCAGCATGTGCATGTACATGCAGTGTGTATGTGTGTAGTGGGTGCATGTGTAGTGTGCATGTAGGTTGTGTGCAGTGTGTAGTGTGTGTGCAGTGTGCATGTGTGTGCAGTGTGTGCATGTGTGTAGTGTGTGCATGTAGGTGTATGTGCACTGTGTGTATGTGTGTAGTGTGTGTGTGCAGATGTGTGTGCAGTGTGTATAGTGTGTACATGTAGGTGCATGTGCAGTATGCACATGTGTATAGTGTGTGCATGCAGTTGTGTGCAGTGTGTGTGCAGGTGTGTATACTGTATGCATTTAGGTGTGTGCATGTGTGTAGTACATGCATATTGCAGTATGTGCATGTGTTCATGTGTTTGCTGTGTGTGCGCTATGTGTACATACATGCACTTCTGCCTTCTGTGGTACAGATAGTTCCTTGTCTAACTAGAATATCGCTACACTTTTTGTTGCTGTGGCCTCAAGACCCCCTTGCAATGGGTTTTTCTTTGAAGCTCTGTGGCTGGCATGAAGTCTATGTGGGCCCCTTTCCCAGCCTCCATTTTTCCTTTATAGTTCTAGAGAATTATCGTGTTGAGATTTTAATGCATTTTTAATACAATGATATAAATATTATTCCAGTCTAGGTAATTTAATTAACTCAGCAAGGCCACTTTCCTCTCTGGCCTGGTGCATGACTGTCTCTTTCAATGAATACACCCACTGCTCAGCATGAATGATCAGCAATGAGGCTCCCCAGTGGCAGAACCAGGCTGTGGACTGTGGGGCTCTCAAGTCACTGTCCCCATACACGAGTGCCAGCCTTCAGCTCAGCCAGCCCACGTGGAGCAGAGATTCTGGACAAAGCATTGATTGAGCCTCAACACTGACCATGGTGGGAGAGGCAGGGCCAGGAAAGCCAGTTTGGCTGAGTGCCTTTCTCTAGACTCTCAGGCTCTGCTTGTCACCTGGCTTCCTGCCCCTCTGCCAGGCCTAATCACCCACCAGGACGAGAGACCTTTAGGACAGGGCTTGGGCCTAAATCACTCCTTCCTCCCAAGTGCCTGAATGTGAGGAGCCACAGGGATCCCTAGTTCCATTGGGAGGGGACCTCATTGGTCTTCACTTGGCCCTTGAGAGAAGGACCAAAACAGCATATTATCTGTGATGCAGACACTTAAGTCCCTCGAAAGGGAAGGAGATGATGGAATTCTGTGACATTTATCAAGTACTCCCTACATGCCAGGCAGACCAATGTACCCTACCTGTATTAGTTACTTTTTGCATAGTTGTGATCAAAATATCTCATACAAAAAACTTCACGAGAGGACTTGTTTATTTAAATTCACAGTTTCAGAGGATTCAGTCCACAGTCTCTTGGCTCCATTATGGGCCTGTGGTATGGCTGGAATGTATAAAGAAGGCTGTTTACCTTACAGTGGACAGAAAGCAAAAAAAGAAAATTCAGGAAGGAGCCAGGGTAAGATAGAGCCTCAAGGACATGTCCCAGTGACCTGCTCTTCCATTAGGCCCCACCTCCCACCCTTTGCCACCTCCTAATAATGCCCTCATATTGGGAATCCATCAAGAAATTAATCCACTCATTAGGCCAGATCTAATCCTCTCTGGAAGCATCCCCCACACCCCAGACATACTCAGAGGTGTTCCTTACCAGTCTCCTCCAAGCTTCTCAAACCCATCAAGTTGACAATGAAAACAAAGCCTCACACCACCCACCACCATAGATCCTGAGGCCAAGCCCAGGGATGGGAGTCTGACAGGGTCACAAGCTGATGGTGCCATGGCTGAATCTAAGGCTGTCTGCTCAGCTTAGTGTGACCACTGTTCTCCAAGTTCCTGGCAGAAATTGGCAGTAGGTATAGGAGCCCTGCTCACTTTAGGCAGGCCCTGGAATACCCATCCCTGGCTACCCTACAGGAGTGGGGAGGGAGACTCTGCTAGATCTGGGCTGAGGCATTAGCAGCAGATCTGTCCTGCCAATACCAGGCAGGTCTCATCAGGTCCTGATTGAGAGGCATGCAGAGGAGCGGTGGATAAACAGGTTACAAACTTAATGCTCATGACCCCACTCCTTGTGGGGTCTGCAAGCTGGAGAATGTAGACCCCCAAATCCAGAAGCAGGGGCTTTATGGCTCTAGCTGGTAGATGCCATGGAGGGAATGCAGCTTTCAGATGTTGTCAGATAACTTACAGCTGCAAAATGCTGTGAGGGACAAACAGCATGAAGCTGCCTGCAAGTTCTACCTGTGACATCTGAGGCTCAGGACACCGAGGGTCACTGGGGGCCTCACTATGTGCCTGCCTTGCCTTCCTGCTGCAAGTGTTGGGCTCAGACCCAACCTCTGAGGCCGGTACCTTAGCGCAATGCCGTTGGGTTAGCATCTAGCCCACCAATACCCTACTGTGATGCTACCAGGCCACCTGACTCAGCTGAGCAAATGAAGTATGCCTCTAACTTTAATGTTACTGCTGCTGTGTTCAGTCTAGTCAGGTTCTAAATGTAAAAAAGGTAAAAACTGTTTTTGAGACAATCAGGGATGTGTATTAGCAAAATAATAATTACCGTCAGGCATCGGGTTAGATCTCTGTGTCTGCCAGGCTCCAGCCACTGAAGCGCTCTCTGTTCTGGAAGCTGCTGAAGATGTTCCTGCCTCAGGGCCTTGGCTGGACATGCTCCTCCCACAGATACCCGGCTGCCCCTCCTTTCTCCTCACTCCCATCACTTAGCACTCTAAAATCAACTTTGTTTTTATCTTTGTTCCTTGTTCTGTCCCCACCACAAAGGACAGGGCTATGCAGAAGGTCCACATGAAAACATCATCTCCAGAACCTGAGCAGCCCAGTAAGTAGCTATCAGTGGCCAACTAGATCAAAATGAAAATTAATTAAAATCTGAAATGCAATTTTCAGGCACACTGGCCACATTCACCTTCAGTACCCAATTGGGTCTAGTGGCTACTGTATGGGACAAAGCAGATAGCACCTTTCCATCATGGTGGAAGGTTCCAGTGATCAGCAATGCCCTGAACCATATGACACCTCACAGAATATACCCCTAGGAAAATTAACATGCACTCCTTTGTTCTGAAGCCTCAGAGTGAGCACCATCCTGTGTATACAATATCTGGAATGTCTGTCTTGCTTCACTATCTCTCTTCCTTGTGGTGCTGTGGGGGGAGGGTGATGGCAGTGTGGCACTCTCACAGATACCTCAGAATTGTTATAAAGGAAAAGAGATGGACCATGGGGAGCTGATGAAAGGCCAGTTTTGGATGGTGTATTAGTCTGTTTTCTGTTATTATACCAAAACACCTGCACTAGGTGACTTCATAAAGTGGTTTATTTTGCTTACAGTTCTGGAGGTTCAAGGGTAAGACACTGTCACCAGCTCAAGTGGAGGCCATAAGGCTGATGGCATCACAGCAGGATGGAGCTTGTTCTCATGGGAGCCACCTTCTCCATAGAGCCAGCATGGGCTCTCATGAGCAACTCTGGTCCTGTCAAGGGCAGTGCTACTCTTCTCATTGATGTGACCAAATAATGGACAAACAATTTATGGGAGGAAAGACTGACTTGGCTCACAGTTTCAGGAGGCTCCAGCTCATCACATCATCACATCTCAACACACAGGAAGCAGGGGGGTGCTGGAGCTCAGGGCGAGGTTAGTGGCCTACTTCCACCAGCCAGGCCTGATATCCTCACATGGGAATAGGCATTGAAACCACCACAAGCTTGTGGGTGAAATTCCAGATTCAAATCATACCAGGCAATGACCTCCCATCATTGTTCACCACAGTGAGGGCCAGACTTCCTCATGGACCCTTCAGGGCAAACCCCATCCATTTCCAAACTATACAAGATAGGCTACTATCTACTCTAAAGGGGAGACTACTGGCTCCCTTCCTCCATGGCTGTCACTGTGCAGGGACTCCCCACCCAGCCCCACCCCTTATATCCTCTAGTTGGGTTAGGGTTGGAACATGAAATGCCACAGACATGATATTCAGCCCTCCTTCTGAGCCTGAGACAGACATCAACAATCAATTACAGTGAACCTGATGAGCCAGAGGGAAGGTACCCAATCCTTCTTAGGACAGCACTCCAGGCAGCCACTTCCAATCAATTGGCAAAGGGACCCAGTCCACCTGCAATGTAAGGCTAATTATTTCCAACTGAAGCTTGTCTGTGAGACAGGGAGCACCATCACTTCCATGGGACACCTGGGGTCAAACAGAACTGACCTCATACAGTTACTTGTTCTTATCCCAGAGCCCACTGAGCACAGGTGCCTTGCACAGGCTGACTTGGGTGGCACTGGACAAATGGCAGCTGTCACAGCAGACATCTGTGCACAGTGGCTTCTGTCCTGCTTCCCTCCCAAACCCTTTCCTCAGGCCAGCCCACATTCACAGCATCACCTAATGAGGAGGAATGGAGCTTAGAAATGGCAACTAGAGAACTTAACAGGCGACACATTTTCCAATAAAAGTCTCCCTTTTCCCAGTCTTCCTTTCCTCCAGTCTAAGTAAGCCTTGGTTGGATTGGCTCCCAGCTTAACTTTTCTTCCTCGGGTTCCCAAACACAAAACACTGCATTAACAAGCGTGTCTACTGGGCCGAGCTATATTTCCTATAAACTCTCATTTTATCTCCTCCAAAACACACAGCACTAGCGTTCTCTGGAGAATATTAAATCAACCAACCCACAGCTGCATGTTTGTGCTTTTCTGCCCCCAGTAAGTTCTGGCAACAGATGGCTGTGTGTTACGTAAGTGGTACGCAGCTCTACAGTCCTCAGCATTCCACACTGGATGGCACGAGACCTTGACACTCCAGCCTTGCAGCCCATGCCCCACAGTGACAGCCGGATGCTCCCCTGGCACTTGGAAGGGCCTAAGCCTTTTCCACATTCGGTACACCAGGAAGGCCACACACAGGGTAAAGCAGGGCCAGTCCTGGCCAAGGCATGGAGCTTATTATCTTTGTGATCCAGCAGAGAAAATCTGCTTTCCTTGGCCCGGGATGCAGGTTCCATGACAGTGCTGAGCTGCGGGGCATGGACTTGGGCAGGCCACCTCATTTCACTTCCCATTCTAGAACAAGGTAGGCGAGCACCTGCTGGGAAGTGCCAGCAGGCCTGGCATCCGGAGCACCTGGCCCTGGCAGCTGCAGCTAAGGGGTCAGGCCACTGAGAGCTCAGGAAAGGGCAGCCCATTTGGAAGGGGAGCTGATAGGCTCCCAAAAACTCCCTCGATTGTTCAGACTTGTACTCATTTTTCTAAAATTTAAACTCTAGGACTTTATTATCATCATCACTAATGTTTTGGCACATGTGTGTGCACACATGTGTGATGTGTGTGCATGTTCATGTGTGTGCGCACGTTTGTGATGTGCACGCATGTTCATGTGTGTGTGCATGTGTGTGGGCACATGTGTGATATGCATGCATGCTCATGTGTGTGGGCACGTGTGTGTCCAGGTAAATGAGTATGTGTGTGTGGGTGTGTGTGCATGTGGAGGCCATAGGCTGAAATTGGGCATCTTTATCAATCGCTCTCTACCTTTACTGAGGCAGACTCTGTCACTTGAACCCAGAGTTTGCAGATTTGGCTAGTCTCATTAGCCAGCTAGGCCCAGGGATCCTATCTCTGCCTCCTGAGCACTGGGATTACAGATGTCATTTATGTGGGTGCTGAGGATCCAAACTCAGGTCTTCACATGTGTGCAGCAAATGCTTTAGCACTGAGCCATCTCCCCAGCCCTGGGATTTTTTTTAATTACCTACTATCAAAAACACACTCAGCAGTTGGAGAGACAGCTCAATGGTTAAGGCCTTTGCCTGCAAAGCAGAAGGACCCAAGTTCAATTTCCCTGTACCCACGTAAAGGTGACACATGTGCCTGGAGTTCGTTTGTAGTGGCTGGAAGCCCTGCGTGCCAATTC
Source organism: Zapus hudsonius (assembly GCA_004024765.1). Classification (NCBI taxonomy): domain Eukaryota; kingdom Metazoa; phylum Chordata; class Mammalia; order Rodentia; family Dipodidae; genus Zapus; species Zapus hudsonius. Next base: position 90,856 of record PVHP010001391.1, on the reverse strand, counting down.
TCTCTCTCTCTCTCTCTCTCTCTCTCTCTCTCTCTCTCTCTGTGCACCTCTTTCTCACATACTCTCTCTCAAATTCAGTAAATAAATAAGATATTTTAAAAATATTTTAAAAATCACACACTTAGAAAGCTTTGTTTTCCCTCTGGGCAGCAGGGCACATGAACAGAGTTATGGGACTGTGTCTACCTCAGAGGTCTCCAGGCCCCTGATGCCCAACAGTTGGCACTTGCCGAAGACGCATATTAGCAAGAAGTGCAGGGACGGAGGGTGGGATGGAAGGTGGTGAGGAGAGAAAGGCCAAGGGGGAGAGCTGCCTCTTCTGGAAAATTCCCATCTGTCTCTAACCTCCCTTGTCCTGCAGCTCTCCAGGGGAATGGCACCTGAATGGCCACATCCTTCACCTGCAGTGTCCGTCTGTCCATTCCCTGAACACACTGGCTAAGCCCCATCTCCATTCAGGGCAGCAGCACCTGCCTGCACCCTGCTTGGTGTGCTCCTCTAAGAATTTTCCTGATCTCCCCAGCTTGAGGAGGCTCCTTCCTCCATGCTCAGGGTCATCCAGTTCCAGTCCAAAGACCCATTTTATTTGAACTATATGGTGGTTTAGAAATAATTTAAATTACTGACAGACATTTATAAACCAGGAAGCATATAAAAAAATCAGGGGCTGGAGAGATGGCTCAGTAGGTAAGGCACTCGCCTCCAGTGCCTAAGGCCCCGGGTTCAATTCCCCAGGACCCACATAAGCCAGACCCACAAGGGGGTGGCCCTGGTTCGTTCTCTCTCTCTCTCTCTCTCTCTCTCTCTCTCTCTCTCTCTATATATATATATATATATATATATATATATATATATATATGTCTGATTGAAAATGAATAAATAAAAAATATTTTTAAAAAATCAGATTTCTGGTTGAGTGTGGCAGCATGGGCTTTTCAGTAAACAGGAGGCTGAGGAAGGAAGATCAAGAGTTTGAGGCCAGACAGGGCTTCACAGTAAGCTCCAGGCCAGCCTTGGTACATAATGAGAATGAGCAAACAAATGAACACCAACCAACAACCCCCAAACCAGCTTTTCAAGCTCTCTGAGCAGTTATAAGATGCAGCAGCATAGGCTGGTGTTCCTCCACAGTGGCCACTTGCTGAAACTCAGTGTCTGCCCTTTCCTGGCTGTGGGCTTGCAAATGGCCACAGTCCCCACTGCGCTCTAGTGTCTTTTTAACAAGACAGAGGCTGGGGGCCAGTTCCTACTGCTCCCTATGGAGAATGGGAGGGCAAGGCCTAGCCATTCCTGTTCCTGTGTACCAGCAGAGAGAAACTAGGCAGAGTGGTGAGGTTTCTGCAAGGTCCCAGGGCACCTCAGCATGAGACCCTTGGACCCTGCTTCACCTGATCAGGCCTCATAGTATGGCATTGTATTTCATGCCCTTGTCTGTCAGATTCTAGACAAGGTGGGCCTTCAGGGCACGATCTGTGTCTCTCACATCAGTACCCTCAGAATGTATCATGAGGCTCGATGGCCCCTGGTATATGCTCAGCAATCCACACAAAATGAAAAAATAAATGCAAATAAATTCACGAAGACAGGCCAGGGAAGGAAGGATGAGGATGGGAGATGGTGTGAAGGTAGAAAGGAAGGGACAGAGTCTGGAACTGAAGGGGCCTAGCAGGAGGAGTCCACATTCTAGGAACCTGAGTGTTGGGCACCTGTTGAACGTGAACATGCCCCAGGTGAGGCAATGCTGGTCACTGCCCTGGAAACAAGGGTGAGTCAATGTATGGGCTGCGTTCTCAGTCTAATGCTGACTGGCTGTGTGACATGGAGCAAGTTACATAACCTCTCTGCATCTGTTTATCTGCAAAACTGAGTCTCAGCTCATATTTTTCCAGTTCCTCAACATGGGAGAAAGTGATATCACTTCCCAATCCTTAGGAGCTGGAAGCGCCAATCCTGGTGGCTCCTGCTGCACCCAGGGAACAGCAGCAGGGCCTCCTTGCACTCATTTAGACTCTTGTGAGAGTCAGTGGTAAACTTCAGTCATGCCCCACCAGGTGAGCTATGAGGATGGGAGCTGTTACTTACCCCATCTGTTGTCCAGTAATTCCGAACCTTGATCTTGGACAGAGAGAAGTCTGGCAGCTGTCCTGGGCTGTGGATCACAAAGTGGAGCTGAAGGGGTGGATGGAAGGGGCAGGTCCACACAGGGGGGTCCTTCTTGCTCTGAAAGGCCAGTGAGAGAGGGGAGCTGTTAGACATGTTGCTGTCGGTCCAAGAGTAAAAAGGCAGTGACCAGGACTAATGACAACCAACAGAGAGCCAAGGGCCAGGTCACCTTCTCTCCTCTGTCCTTCTGCACCGTGCTTCATAGTGCCATCAACCCTGTCCCTGTACCAAGCTGCCAGGCAGGCCCCTGTGATCTGCCAGCCTGATGGAATTCAAAATGCAGCGGGCTTTATTTTAATCAGCTTAATGGGCTCTGAGGAGAGCACTGGGGGCGGGAGAGGCGCCAGAAGGCCGGGAGACAGCCCCTGCTCTCGAGATTTGATTAACCTGGCAAGCAGAGCCTCTGATTTTCTTTTGTCAAACCCTGTGGAATGTTTCGAATTTGAGAATGGAAAAGAAAGTGGCTAAGCCATTTGCTGGGATGAGGCCATGGCACAGAGCTGTGGCACTGAGCCGGGGGATTTGTTCTGTTCTCTTTCAGGGCTTCCAAGCCTGGAGGCTCTAGCCTGCATTTCCCGCCCATAGCAGGTGGCAGCCAGGGTATGTCCATAGCCCAAGGCCCAGAGCAGGATGCCCACTGGCTTAGCCCTCCACCAGCACAATTTCATGTCAGGGAAACTGGAGGCAGAGGACAAAGCCAAACCACGGGACTCCACTTAAGTTGATCCTTCTACAGACCGAAAACGAGAGCTGCCCCCAAACCACACCTCTGGCTGCTGCCTCTGCACAGGTGGGCTCCTGCCCCCCAAACCTCAGCCTCTGCTTGCTTGCACTGTACTTCCTGCCTTTCTCTCTGGAAGGTCAGCTAGATGTGATGGCCCCACTGTTCTGTCCTCCTGTGACACTGACTCCTCCAAGCACCCCAGTTCCCTGCAATACCTGAGGTCAGCATGGATCTCGGTATTCCACAGTGACCTGTCTCCAAATCCTGTCAGGACCTACTCGGCCGTGAGCTGTGAAGTAAGCACCCGAGTCTCATCCATTGCAGAACCCTAGCACTCACACAGTTAGTTCCTTGGCGCACAGTAGCCCCTGAAGATCCCCTGCAGAATGACTGAGCGAGTGGCTCAGTGAAATGGGCCTCCTGACATCTGTCCTCACGCTGAAGCTTTGAGAAGAGGCTGGAAGCTGCATCTGGTTTGCAGAGGCATTTTGTTTGGTTCACAAAATGTTAGAGAAGGAAAAAAAGGGCCCAATTCATAGTCAAGAATAAAAAATGGGGCCACTTCCCCCAAGATCCAGGTTCCTGGCATTGCCGACTTGGAGTACATGGTACCAAGGCTCCCAGCCAGCCAACCAGCCAGGGGCTTCTCTCTAGCACTCCCCAGTCCCAACTGCTCCCTACTGTCTCCCACCTGCCTTGCCTCCCTCCTAGGTATTGCCTGGCCCCACAGCTACGTTTGGGGGTCCTGTGGAGAGTTGTTTACTCTAAACACAGCATCACCCTATATCTTGAGACTCTTGTCACCAAGAACAGGCTTGTGGATGGACAGAGCTAAGAAGGGGGGCTGACGACTTTGGGGCTCCAGCTGTGGACGAGAACAGAGGGAGCTTGTCCCTAGACAACTGTGCCTTTCAGCAGGGAGGACGGAAGGCCTGAGTTCAAGGGGCTCGAACTTATCCTGGCAAGTCCCTCAAGCTGTGCAAGAACATCCAGTGCTCCTGGCAGCTGCAAGGGGTCAAGAAACACATCTCAAAATCAGTCCTTCCCTGGGCTGGGCCTGAAATGGGTCACTGTGGCTACTTGACAAAGGCAGAGAGGGAAGGCTTGCCTCCCACGTGGCAAGAGGACTGTAATTGATTCCCTTTGCATTTCTGTCAGCAGGAGAAATAATGGGAGGGCTAAGTGGGAACTGTGGCGTTTAGAGTCAGAGCACATTAACCTGTGGATAACTCAGGGTTTCATTAGCGGCCAGGCCTTCTAATGCTTCCTTTTCACAATAAGATCTGCAAGAGAGCCTGGTGGGAAGCCAAGGGTTGACCCAGCACGTCAGGCCAGCAGCAGTGCTGCAGAACACCTGCAGTGCCCTCTCCCATCACTCTGGTGGGAAGGAGGTACCATGGCACCCTTCTGTTGCTGCTATGGTGCTCAAAGCCAGACACAGCTCTGCTCAGGCTCTGGTCTACCCCAGGCTGTCACAGGCCACATGTCAGAGTAGGATTTGAACCTCAGCGGTCATTCTGCCTCTGCTTGGATTCTCCAGAAGCAGATCCGAAAAAGGAGTCCCATGCAAGCAGCTGATTTGATTTAGATAGTGAAAGAAATCCCAAACAGAGGCCAGACCAGTGCCTGGCCAAAGTTACTACTCTTGTGGGAACCCAGAGTATAAGGCCACCAAGGGGTTCAGGTCACCAGTGTGAACACATCTCACAATGAAGGAAGTGGCATATTTATTCCCTGCCTCCACTAGTGTGGCTTCAATGCCCTCTCTGGCTTGGGCCTGCTGCATGGGAGTCCCAGGAGGCCAGAACGAAGTTTTCCATGTGGGGAACACCAGCAGGAGAGCAGCCAGCATGGCCTGCAGAGAATGGCGAAAGGAAGCAGGAGTGGGCACCAAGCCCTGAGCATACTGTGCTCCTGGACTGACAGGAAACTAGACACAGGATACAGGGAGCTCACTTACTAGGCTTTTGTTTCTCCATGTTAACACAGAAGGAAAACAAATTCAATTACCAAGGAAATGAGAACACTATTGTTAATGGGATGGCTACTTTAGGATGGATAGTCAGGGAAAAGCTGTCGAGGTAGTAACTCCAAAATCAGAATTACTTTTCTGTTCCAGCACTACCTAACACAGGTCCACACACCACAGGGCTGTCTCAGAACTAATTACATGTCGATGAATGAGTGCATTACTGAGGAATGAGCCACTGATAGAGCCAACAATTTGGAAGGATGTCAAGGGCACTATGCTGAGAGGAGCCGGCCAATCAAACAATTACAGGCTGTCTGGAGCCATTTATATAGCTTTTTCTGTTTTGTCTTTGGTGCTGGGGATCAACCTAGGGCCTCATGCACACCAGGCAAGTTATCTACCCAGTCACTGCATGCTTGAAGTGACCGTCTAGAGCTGGCTGCCAGTGCTGGGAATGGGGCAGATGGGTGTGGGGTGTGGCTTTGAGGAGGGGCAGAGGGGAGCCCTCTTTGCTGATGGAATTATGTATCTTTTTAAAATATTTTATTTATTTGCAAGGAGAGTGAGAATGAATGGGTGTGTCAAGGCCTCTAGTCAATGCAAAGGAACTTCAGACATATGCACCACTTTGTGCATCTGACTTTATGTGGGTTCTGGGGAATCGAACTGGAGCAAGCAGGCTTGGCAAGCAAGCACCTTTAACCACTGAGCCATCTCCTCAGCCCCCTTGTTCTGTGTCTTTTTTTTTTTCCGAGGTAGGGTCTCATTCTAGCCCAGACTGACCTGGACTACTACAAAGACACACTAATAACATGGTACAGAAGCACACGTGCCCATGTGCGCACACTGTCAATAATGCTACGGTGACCGCGTGGTACCTTTGGAGAAGGCTGGGCGGGAGGACATGACATCTCTGCATTCTGCTGTAACTGAGATGTTACATATCACAATAGTCACCATTTTCAAGTGTACAAGCCAGTATCTTCTCCAGCATGTTTATGAGGCTGCCCATCACGGCCACCATCTCTGTCCAGCTCACTTCCATTCCTGCCTCAGTCCCCTCTCCCTTCCCGTCAGTCTTGAGATCTGCTGGTTCTGGATGTTCCATACAAATGGGGTCTCCTGTGTCTGCCTTCTGTCTCTCAGCAAGGCTCATCACGCTGTAGCTGGAGCCCATCTTTCATTCCTTTTCATGGCTGGATAACAGTCCCTTGTGTAGCTACACCACATTCTCATTATTTGTTTAGATGGTGTACAGTTGGGTTATTTCCACCTTTTGGCTGTTGCAAATAATGCCACTATGAACTTCCATGTACAAGATTTCTTAATGAAGACATGCTCTCAGCCTCTGGGTGCCTACCCAGGAGAGTACCTGCCAGACCACGGGCGACTCCATCTCTCACTTTCTGCTGAACTGGTGCGCTATTTTCCAGTGATGGCCCCACTTCACCTTCACATTCCACCAGCAGGGATGAGGCTCTCATTTCCCATGGGCCCGTTTTCTTCTTATGTCTAATTCTAGCCTCCAGTGGGTGTGAAGTGGGATCTCAGGGTGGTTTTCATCTGCATCTCCCTAAGGAGTTTGCTGAGCACCTTCCACTGCTCATTGGCCTGAAGCTCTCTCTGTTTCGTCATGTCTGTGCTTAGCTTTAGTGCCAAGGCACTATGGCCTCAGAGCACCTGCTGGGCTGGGCTCCCTCCTCACCTGCCCTTTACAAGAGCATGTGAAGGACTGTCCATGGCTCATTCTTCACCAGAGACACCATCTGATCCCAGATCTTTGTGAAGGTTTTGATCATCGATTCAGTTTCTTTCCTTAGATCCATCCACTCAGATTTTCTATTTCTTCTTGAGTTGGTTTTGGTAATTTGTGTCTTTCTAGGAATTTATCCACTTCATATCGATTCTTTTACTTGTTGGCTTGTAATCTTTTCTAATTTTCTTTATTTTGCTATGGTCAGGGCTAATGCCCTTTTTCATTCCTGATTTTATTAATTTGAATGTTTGTGTTTTTGCATTTGTCTAGCTAAAGGTTGGTTCATTATGGTGATTCTTTCAAAGAACCAACTTTGGTTCCATTGATCTTTCTCTATTGCCATTTTTTTTTCTGTACTATTCTGACAATTTCCTGTGGGCCTATACTTATTTACAAATCAAGAGCTTAAACATGTGGCAGGACTCCAACACACATGGAGAAGAAGATGTGCCCTGGGAGTGGCTGGGAGGGCCTCACTGAGAATGCAGTGCTTGGGCTGAACTCTGAATACCAATGTGGAGGAAGGATGCCCAGAGAGGAGGGAAAGCACATGGCAGGCTGGGGAAGCAGGGTGGGGGGAGGGGGAAGGAAAGGAATAGGGGGATGTGGGCCCATGCACCCAGTCTCCAGGCTGGCTGATGGTGATAAGGATTCTTACGGAAGTGGGCTTTATGCAAGCTAGGGCAAGTGCACTATCTCTAGAAGTTAGGGTTCTAAGAAGGGAAAAGCCACCATGTGACATTTTAAAAGATCACTTCGGATATGGAATAGAGAATAAAGTGGACAGAGAGGGAAGAGAAGGAATAAGAAAGGCAGTTTCTCAGACTGTCAAACCTGGGTGGTGAAGGCACCTGGCTTGTGGGTGTGCTTGAAGATGGCCGAGACAGAGGCTGCATCACACACACAAGTGTGCACTTCTTACTTTTTAACCTTTCAGCTTAGAATTAGACTCCTGGAAGCTGGTATGGGCAGCCGAGCAGATTGTCCTGCCACTGACTGAGCACAAGACAGGAGAACCACCCAGATGTCCAGCTGCCAGCACAGCTGGGTGCATAAGCGTAGAGTCATCTTGACAGAGATGGATGGGCACAAGAGGAAGTTATTCTTTTCTTTTGGTCTGTTTTGGGGTTTTGAGATAAGGTCTTATTTTGTAGCTCAGACTGGCCCCATACTCATATCATACCAGGTTGTAGCCAGCACACAACAATGCAATTGGATGGTTCTGAGGCAGCAAGTAGTGGTCACCCCAGGTGTGACACACAGACTAAACTTAAAGGGGCAGCAGGGGATCCAGCCCATCCACAGAAGGGTCCAAGACCTAGCAGCCCAGGTGACACACTGCCTGTGCCCCTACCTCAGCTCTGATGTTTCGGTGGATAAAGCGCTTGCTGTGCAAGAGACTATTTGAGTTCAGATTCCCAGAGCCCACACACAAGCCTGATGCAGTGGTGGGAGTCTGTGATCTCAGTGTGGCTATGGCGAGAAGGAAGGTGAACATGGGAGAACTGGAAGCTCGAGGGCCAGCTGGCCTGGGAAACGCAGCTATGAAAATCAAGACACCCTGCCTCAAACAAGGTGGAAGGCAAAGACGGAGAACTGACGTTGTCCTCTGACCTCCACGTACACACCTGCACTCAAACACATGAACATGCACATACAAAACCCACAGGCAAATCTCCCAGCTACCTGCTAGAAAAGCTAAGCAGCCTCAGCAACAGGAAGATGCCAAGAGACCACCAGAACTAGTCCTGAGAGATCACCAGAATTTGTCCCAGGAGATCACCAGGACTATTCCCAAGAGATCCCCAGGACTAGGTCCGAGCTAACAGAACAATGGTTTTCTCATCCTTGGTGTGCTCTGTTCTGGTGGTCAGGCCTCCACAGCACCCCTGCTTTCTGAATAAGAGGTCTGGGGAAGGTGGCAAGGCCTGGTTCAGGCCCCAGCATTCAGCCCACAACTGGGTGGGGTTACACCAGGCCAGAATGTTCAGCAGCCCTAACCACAGGTTGCATCATCCAGGGCTTGGATCACTGACTCAGGGGACCACACCTCCCCCACTCTTGGGCCTGACAATTAGCTGTTGCTCAGCTATCTTAGTTTTAGTATAAACTCTGACTCTGGGAGTCCTTCCCTGCCCTGCTTGGTGGATGTGGCATCCATGCACCCTGCCACAGGTCCATCTCTGGGGACTGGATCAGAGTGACAAGAGGAACAAACCAACCATCCAACCACCCAACCTCCACAGCTTCTCAGTCAATGTTGGCTGAACTAAGCAAGTGAAGGTGTCTCTTCTTCCCTTATTTCTTTCCCTTTGACACAGTATCCCATAGCCACAAGTCGCAGTCCACAACTTAAGTTTGTAATGCATTCTACTGCCATGAGAGGTGACCACTCTACCCAAAGGTGAGTCAGCCAAGTCCCCAAAGCAGGACAGTACAATTTCTCTATGGGATCTTGAGTTTCTGAACTCCAAGTTCTCCTGTTCATGCTGTCCTTTCTCCAACAAAGACCAGACTGTAGGTGTTTTAACATATCAGGATGCTAAGCAGAAACCCTAGGTGCCAGTGAGGACTGGTCACTGATGCCTGGGAGATGGCACAGCAGGTATTCAAAAGACTTCAAATACTTCTTTTCCCTTTTCCTCTTTCTCCTTCCCTGCCATTTTTGGTAGCACTGGGGGATAGAACCTAGGGCCTTGGGAATGCTAGGCAAACAGTGTGCTAGCACTGAACCAAGATCTTACTGTACAGTCCAGGATGGCCTTGAACTCACAATCCTCCTACCTCTCGGCCTCCAGAACACTTGGACTACAAGTACCTACCCACCATGCCTGGCTAAAACAAATATATCTTTTAAAGAATACGCTAAAGTAAACCAGTTTCCATTTCTGCTGCTGGCAGCCTAAGAAATTATTTACCTCTCATTCCTCATTTTACAGGGAGAAAAAAAAAAGTAGGCAGGTAAGCTACCCAAAGTCACACAGGCAAGAATAAGAGCTGGGGGTGTTGAAGACCTCTTTTCTTATGTCCTCCTCTTTAAAAGGGACACAATGAGACTTCCTTAGTGGTAACCACTGTTAACAGTACCAATGAAAGCAATAATTGCTGGTGGTCTGGAGCCCCTAGGAAGAGCCAGGTACAGTGCTCAGTGCCTCCTGTTCACATGTGACCCTTGAAGCACTCATCAGGTGAAGTGCTATCACAGTCCTAGTGCGCAGATGGGAAGCCAAAGCGGAGGCTGGGCAAGTTGCCTATAGACAGAAAGTTGTGAAAGGTCAGCTTTAAACTCAGGTCTTCTGCTTCTCAAGCTTGTGGGCATGGGTTAAATAATAGTTTGTGTATGAAGCACTTTGCACCATGCCTGGGCCAGCACTAGAACTAATTATGTGTGTGATGGTTTGATCCAGGTGTCCCCCACAAACGAATGTGTTCTGAATGCTCGATCCCCAGCTGATGGCAGTTTGGAAATTGGAACCTTGTTGGAGCTGTGTTGTTGGGGGCAGGCTTATAGGTGTTATAGCCAGTTTCCCCATGCCAGCTTTTGGCACACTCTCCTGTTGCTGTCCACCTGATGTTGGTCAGGAAGTGATGTCCACCCCCTCTGCTCATGCTGTCATTTTCCCTACCTTCAAGGAGTTTCACCTCAAGTCTGTTAGCCAAAATAAACCCATTCCTCCACAGCCACTTTTGGTTGGTTTCTTTTCTGCACAGCGATGAGAAAGCTTACTACAACAGTTTTAGTACCAAAAAGTGGAAATTATTGTTGCTGTTGGAACCCCAATTCTGTGGCATTGGCCTTTTGGAACTGATTTACAGGGGAAATGTGGAAGGATCTGAAACCTCGGTCTAAGAGATGCCTTGCAGAACTGTGAGTACAGCTTCATGGAGCATTCTGGCCAAAGTTGGAAAGACCTGAATGCAGTTAAAGTCCTTACTGTGAGGTTTGGCTTATGAGGGTGAGAAAGAACCTTGTCAGGACTGTGCCAGAAACAGTCTGTGAGAGTCTTGCTACATTCTGCCTGCTAGTGTCCTGAGAACTTGTACAGGGTTGCTTTGCATAGACTTCTGTGAGCAGATGGAGATGGCAAGGAAAGAAAGGAAATCTCTGGGCTGAAACTGCTGTCCATTCAGCTGCAATTGTTTGAGTGATTACAACCATTGAGATTGGGCCAGGTGATCTGCATTGGGACAGCAGGAAGAATGAGGACTCTTGAAGAAAAGGGCTTGCTTACTGAAGGAGGTTACCTGCTCTTCACAGTTGGCTTTGTTCCCCCTGGATTAACAAGCTGGTAGCCCACTTGGTATTATGGAATACTAAATGCAGGAAGAAGTGGGTCATTGGATTTGCAACACAGTTTTGTTTTTTGAAAATGGTCATGGACAGTGTGAAGTAGGTATGTTGGATTGCCCGCATGGAAGCCCAATGAAGCCTTGAGGATGATCCGTGGGTTGTAGTGGAGACCCAATGAAATGCCAAGACTGTGGGATGGCTGCCAAGGAGAACTGCCAGATGGAGTTTTCTGGGACTATGAGTAGCCTACCTGAAAGGGCAGAATCGGAACTCAAAAGAGACCCATCACTAGTTATCATTGAACTTGGGGTTAGAGTTTGATGTTTGCCCTGTTTGTTTTAAATCTTGTATTGGTTCAATCTGTTTTTGCCATGCTCAATGCTATCTTTTGCAGTGTGGATGCTCTGTGCCATTATGTTGTTGTTTTTTTGGTATTATGGCTCAGTTGAAAGAAAAACTGTGGGGACTTTTGGAGTTGAGCTGAATACATTGTATTTTATCATGTATGATTATTAGTTTGTGGGGGGCAGGGGCAGACTGTGATGGTTTGATTCAGGTGTCCCTCACAAACAAATATGTTCTGAATGCTTGATCCCCAGCTAATGGCAGTTTTGGAATTGGAACCTTGTTGGAACTGTGTTGTTGGGGGTGGGCTTATGGGGGTTATAGCCAGCTTCTCCTTGCCAGCTTTTGGCACACTCTCCTGTCGCTGTTGTCCAGGAGGTGATGTCCACCCTTCTGCTCATACCACTGTTTTCCCTGCCATCATGGAGCCTTGAATCCATAAGCCAAAATAAACCCATTCTTCCCATCATCCACTTTTGGTTGGGTTCTTTGTGCAGCAACAAGGCTGACTGCAACAATGTGACAGCTGTTTTTATTTTCAGCACTTTTTGCTTGAGTGGTGTATGTGTACATGTTTATATGCGTATGGGGGTGTCTCCCTCATTCACTCTTCACCTTATGTTTTTGATGGATGTAACTAGACTAGCTAGCTAGCAAGCCCTGGGGATTCTCCTGTCTCTCCCTACCAGTGTGCTGCCACGGCTGGTGTTTGCATTGGTGCTGAGGATGTGAACTTCAGGCCTCATGCTTGTGTAGTTTACTGAACCATTTCCAACCCCTCATTTTCAGTACTCTAAAATAATACTAATTTTAAATGAAATACATAATGCATGTAACAAGGCAGGAATTTAAAGGGATGGCAAAGCACTTGTCACCTTGCCCTGTCCCTGCTCATCCAGTCCCAGGCCACAAGTCAGCATGGTTCCCAGTTTCTCAGGCTCCTCCAGGGCACTTAGGAATGATGCTAAAATGTAGCATGGCAAGACAATGAGGCTGCTTTTTGTGTTTCTGTATGGCTCAGAGTCTCTTGTCAACTTGCAAGTGACAGGAAAAAAGCAGGGTGTGGTGGGCTGTACCTGTCATCCAAGCACTAGGGAGGTGGAGGCAGAGTTGAAAGTTCAGCCTGAGCTTCATGGTGAGACCCTGTCTTTAAAAAAAAAAGCTATAAAAACAGCCATGGAGCATGTCTTTAATACCAGCATTTGGGAGGCAGAGGGAGGAGGACTGCTATGAGTTCAAGGTTAGCCTAGGACTACAGAGCGAGTTTCAGGTCAGCCTGGCCTAGAGTGAGACCCTACCTCAAAAGAAATCTATAAAAAGCAAACACAAATAAATGAATATCAGTATTCTCTTTGAAGAACTCTATTAGTTATATAGAGAGCATTCACTGAGATGGCTCAGTGGTTAAAGGCACTACTTGGAAAGCCTGTGTGTCCTCAGTATCCATACAGAGCCAGATGCATAATGTGGCACATATATCTGAAGTTCATTTGCAAGAGACCCTGATGTACCTATGCGCTCTCTCTCTCTCTCTCTCTCTCTCTCTCTCTCGCTCTCGCTCTCTTTGCAAATAAATAAAAGAATATTCAGTGTTTGTGGGGTTTATTCTGTTTACCCTGTAGCCAGGAATCAGAATGCTGAGAGGGTGTGGGCTTGGGCCCTAGGGCAGGCTGTAGGTCATGAACTGAGCTTCACTACCTTCACTTAAGTGACTCTGGCCACAAGCACACCCATCTCCAAGCCTAGTTTCTATATCTGCACAATGAAAGTATTGATGCTAATAGTTCCTGAAGTCCTGTGTTTAATGGTGACCTTGATAAATGGCAGGTGGATCAAAAGGGTGGTTTGTCACATCAAGAAAACTCCAAAGTCCAGGGGTTTGGGGAAGACCTCAGGGAAAGACACTTTGTATGCTGCCCCTGTGAGCACTATTCCCAGAGTCTCCTCCCACTCTGCCCTAGAGATAATTGGGATAGATAGCAACGTGGTTCCCCACCTGCAACCATATCCTCAGCACTTATTTATAGCGGGCAGAGAACATGCACCAAAATCCAGAGCAGAGAGCCAAGCCCAAGTGTCCTCCCTTACCACTAAGTCCCTGTTGACAAGGCAGGCCAGCTCACACGACGAGGAGGCGTTCTGGATGTCCACATCATGAGGTGACACATAAAGCTTTGTGCTGTTCAGGTCAAAGAACTGGACTTCTGTAAGGCCCACCCACGAGGCATTGCCCCAGTTGGACAGGATTTCCATGGTCACGTAGACAGCATCTTTGATCTTTTGCGCTTTCATTCTCCACTTGTCCTTAAAAGAAAATATCACCAAAGGTGAAGGCTGGGCAGGCCTGGATTCAGCTCTCCCCCCCCCCAGGGCCTCCACCAGTTATTCTGCTGTGTGGTGCTTCACATCCCCACCTGTACGATGAGGATAAGAATAGCACCTGCCACCCATGGCTATGGTGAGGCGTGCATGGGCTCCTACTTGTAAGGCATTATTACACAGGGACTACGCTGGCACGTGGCTAGTGGTAGAATGTTTAAAAACACATATGAATCCCAGGGTTCTTCTCTAGCACTACAAAAATAATCCCTAAATAAAATAAAATAAAATACAGCTGGGGAGATGGCTGGGTGGATAAAATACTTGCTGTTCAAGTATGATGACTTGAGCTCAGACTCTAGAACCCACATAAAGCTGAACACAGTGGTATGTGTCTGCTATTCCAGCATACGTACTGCAAGATGGGAGGAAGAGACAGGAGAATCCTTGAACGCTCGAGGGCTAGCTAGCCTGACACGCAGTGGTGAGCAATGACACACTGCTTCAAACAAGGTAGAAGGCAAGGACCGACACAGCCTGAAGCTATCTATCTTCTGACCTCCACACATGTACTGTGGCATATGTGCACCCAAATTCATACACACCCACCCATATACACACACATCATATACTCAATAAAATAAAATAAAATAAAATAAAATAAAATAAAATATAGCTACTGTGTACCCTAACCAAGCACAACAGATAAATAAAGGCATCTTAATAGCCTCCAGTTCTGCCAGAGTATGAACTTCTCCCCGCCTCGCCTTGCTCTCTGGAGTCTTTGTGTCCCAGAGGCATCCTGTGACATCTGCCGAAGGGGTAGGTGTAGTGAGAAGCCCAGGCCAGAGGCTAAGCAGGATCCCAACACGCAGCAGGGCTCATGTGAGTGTCAGCTCCATCCCTTTTAGTTTAGTGGGGAGGTTGTCTAGACTGCAAGTCTGTGTGAATGCCATCAGTAAACAGCGACTGTGCCACGGATTCCTGGAGCCCTCTGGGCTCAACTGCAGTGCTGGTCACCACAGATCAGCCACTTATAAAATGGTGCATTCCCTGCATGCACGTGCCCTCTGTTAATTAGAACTGGTAACTGCCACGGTTCTGTGAGCAGGGAGCCAAGCAAATGAACAGCAACTGTTCCCCACTTATTTTTTTAATTAATAGCCAGCGAGACATGCTACCGCTCCCAGTGTGTGTTAGGACAAGCTGATTGCCACAGACGAGAATGGGAACAGTGATGGGGAGGTGAGGACATGTCAGCTCGGAGGTCCCAGAGAGAGCTCAGCACTGGTTTTGATTAGTGGGCTGCCAGAACTCACAGCTCCCTTTACCAGCATGTGTGCCCTGGCCAGGCCCCTAATCCTGGACCTGAGTCCCAGGCTTGCTGTGACTAGGTGTGGGCAGGCACCTGAGCTTGAGTTTGGTGGAGTGTTCTGGGCCAGGTGAGCAGTCCTCTTCTCTTGGTTTGCTGGTGGTAGGGTAGAGGGCCATGGAGGAAGCCAGATGGAAAGGCTGCCTACAGAGGGTTGGGGGCCTCCTGCCCACAGCAATCTGAAATGAGGTTTCTAAACGCAGAGGCCACTGCCAGTGCACTAAGGAAGTGTCACCACTTGTCAGCATCCCTGCAGGACAGGTCCTCCTGGCCTCTGTGTGGCCTAACCAGGACACTTCCTAGAAGGCTGAGGGAACACTGGCTGGGGAGATGTTGGTCCCTGGTGATTGTTGCCCCTTCTCTTACTGAGACCACTTGGTTTTCCACTAGCAAAGCTACACCTACTCCTTCTCCTGCTCAGCAATGAGGCCATGGTATGGGGTTGGGGGTAGAGACTGGCCCTTTCCTACCCCCTCCACCAATGGATCTAAGCAAGCTAGTGTGTGCTTTCCCTGGGCCACCAGAGAGGAGGGGTTCCACCCCTCCAGCTCAGATTGATGCACACACACCAACCAGGGTTAACCACGGGAGAGAGCAGAGCTGGGAAGTTGGGGTGCACCTGGTGCCATGCAGATCAGATGGACCAGCGGAGAGACTGGCTGAGTGGCTGGTTCAGTCACCACTCTGGTCCCACCCTTGGCATTTTAGTAACAAGAGCCTGCAATTCATCACTTTGTTTTGTTTGTGTAAGATAGTCTGCCCTGGATTTTCTGTCTCCTATAAAGAAACTTATACACACTGACCTCTTTATTGTGGCCCAAGTCATACCACACTGAGAAACTTCCAGGGCTCCTGAGGCTTGGATGACCTACACTGTGTAGCAGCTACAGACTTCCAGGGCCAGAGCCTAGGAGTGCAAAGTCACAGGACCCCTGAACAATAGCACCTGAGTCAGAGCAGAATCCTGGTCCAAGCTTGCCTAGAGTCCTTGATGCTGTCATGGGAGTTTTACATGTGACTTTGGGAGGACTTCATATGAATCCCTCATTGGCCAATAGTAAGGATGGTGACCACTGTTACCAATTACTAAAGCAAGCTTGAGGTAAAGGAAAGGGCCAGAGAAGTCTGCTGGAACAGAAGATAAAGAATCACCTGCTATCCCGCTACTCTGAAGCCAAAGTTTCTTTTGTAGCTTATAACACAGCTCCATCCATATGCTTACACAGCCATATCTTTATACAACCATTGCACCACACTACACTGCACCACACTGCACTGCAGCACACTGCACTGCCCACACCATGCCACACTGCATCTCACTGCACTGTAGCACACTGCACTGCCCCACACTGCTCCACACCATTCCGCACTGAATTGCACTGTGCCACACTGCAGCACACTGCATCTCACTGCACCATAATGGACTTGAAAGATTAGTAATATATTTTTTATTGTCTCCCTCTTGCCCATCCTTTCTTCCTTCCCTCTTTCCATCAATCATGATGAAAAGTTGACGGGCCCAATATTGTGCAGGTCTTGTTCAGGTGACAACGGCCACTGTCAGGTCATGAATGCAATGACCTGTGTTCCAAAACCCTTCTCCCCATCCTCTGGCTCTTCTGTTCTTCCCACCCTTCCTCTAGGACATTCCCTGGGCCTTGATGGGGATGATATATGTGTCTCTCTCTCTCTTTTTTTTTGAGACAGGATCTCACTATGTAGGCCAGGTTGACCTTAAACTTTCAATCCTTTTGTTTCAGCCTCCTAAGTGCTGATATTACAGGCATGCGGCACCATGCCGGGCTGTTCCGTGTTGGACTCTGTCCTTTTATGCTGTTCTGTGTGCTGACACATCACACATCCCTAACTGCCTCCATCACTCAGAGGCTTTGGGCTGTTTCCTTGAGTTTCCCCTCATCTTTCCTTCCTAAAAGTTCTGCAACAGACATCTTTGTCCAACACCTTTCTATTCCCTCAGAATGAGTGAGCCTGCTAGGGCTGGGAGAGCAGGGCCAGCCCCTCTGCAATTCAAGGACACTTCATCCATGCAGACAACCACCAGCCAGCAAGGTGCCACACTGGCCTCACTGTGACCTCGACTGCGCTAGCGGTCATTGTCCAAATAATCTGTGAGCACAGATGTCAAAGGCTGCTGTCTTAAAGCTGTGCTTGAGACAGAGTCTCAATGCAGCCCAGGGTGGCCTCAAACTCGTGCTAATACTCCTGCTTCAGTGCTGGGATTACAGGTGTGTGCCACGACACCTGGCTTCATAGTCATTTCCTTTTTTTTTCTTTCATATTTTATTTCTTTATTTTTCAAGCAGAGAAATACACACACACACACACACACACACACACACACACACACACACACACACACACGGGGG